>JASVER010000090.1:829607-1073559 GCA_030449065.1 Oceanodroma leucorhoa | reverse complement strand
CAACAGGAGCGGCATTTCTCCTCTGTAGCTATATTTCATTCATTATTCATGCAGAAGGTGAGACATAGGAAATCCCAGGAGTTCATTTCATCCCAGAGGTGATATGTTTAATTATAGTTTAGGTCAGCCCATATAAAAATGGAATTTGTGTTTTTATTGTACGTCTCTTMCCTCCTTGCCACTGAAACTGTTCTGGCCAAGTCACAAGACTAGCAAAACTTTATTTAATGGCACTTTTTATTCAAAAAACAATTTTTTTTATTGATGAAACTCATGTAAAGAAGGAATGGATTATAAAGGCAATAAAAAGTAAATTTTAAATGCTAAGCAGGTAATTTTGAAACAAATCCAGGAGATAGAAGAAATAAAAAAGAAAACCCTCCACTCCAGTGGCGCTGGAATTGGAGACTTAGGGAAGTTCACTTAATTCACTAGCTTTTGGTTTGTTTGTTTGTTTTTCTGAACGCAAAAAGGTCACCTTAGTCATAAAAGGAAAAAAGTATGGTGTGAGAGGAATGACGGTTGAGGGTTATGAGGCATTAATTTCTGTGCAAAACAAGGTTCCCAAATCAATCTTATTGCTTGCGTGGTGCTTCTCAACCGTAAACAATTTTCAAAGGTGTCCTGGTTTCGGCTGGGATAGAGTTATTTTTCTTCCTAGTATCTGGTATAGTGCTGTGGTTTAGATTTAGTATGAGAATAATGTTGATAACACACACTGATGTTTTAGTTGTTGCTAAGTAGTGCTGACACTAGTCAAGGACTTTTCAGCCTCCCGTGCTCTGCTGGGTGCACAAGAAGCTGGRAGGGAGCACAGCCAGGACAGCTGACCCAACTGGCCAACGGGGTGTTCCATACCATATGACGTCATGCTCGGTATATAAGCTGGGGGGAGTTGGCCAGGGGGCAGCGATTGCTGCTCGGGGACTGGCTGGGCRTCAGTTGGCAGGTGGTGAGCAATTGCATCGTGCATCACTTGCTTTGTGTTTTCTATTATTATTACTATTTTACTTTATTTCAATTATTAAACTGTTCTTATCTCAACCCATGAGTTTTCTTACTTTTACTCTCCCGATTCTCTCCCCCATCCCACCGGAGGTGGGGGGAATGAGCGAGCGGCTGGGTGGTGTTTAGTTGCTGGTTAGGGTTAAACCACGACAAGAGGTTTAACAGGTTCCCCATGACAGTAGAGCTGATAATTGTTCGTGCACTCTGCCCATGAACTGGGCAGGTAAGTCACTTTCATTGTTAATACTGTCAGGAGTTCCCTGACATCGACATCACATAAGGTTTGTGTGTACATGTGATAAGAGTGAATGGATTTAGGGCTGCCACTTTGCACGGCTATTAACCCAGAGTTAAAAGAAAACCTTCCTAGAGTTCCCTTGGAATCAGGGCACACATTCAAGATGCATCTTTCCTGCTGKGATATTTGTGTGTATGTAAATTGAATGATTTGACCTTATATCCTGTAAAATGTAAAAGGCTGGATCTTCAAAGTCTAAAAATGCTAGAGCCAGTACAAAGGATGTGTGTAACCACACTCCTAATTTGATCCTAGGGCGGGAGCAAATGCACTTACGTCGGAGACCAGAGCGTGCAGCCGGGTGGTTAGACACCTCACGGAGTGCTGGGACGGCTTTAAGCTGAAGCACTCCGGTTTTCCAAGAGCATCTCTAAGTGTTCCCGTCGTTAGCTCCCCAGCCCAGCTGACGAGCGCTAATAGCTGATTTCGCAGCCCAGCCCCCTCATGACGCAAGGCAACGGCAGCAGCCGCGGGGGCTGCGTCAGCACCACGGCCAGTTCCCGGGGCCGGGGCCGCAGCCCTCCCGCCCCGCCACCAAAACTGCCACAAATTTCAGAAAGAAAAAARAAAAATCCCYGGGTTTTCTGTTAGCACAGTACGAGCAGTAAAAGAGAAGAAAAATCYYTGATKATTCTGATTTTTTGRRGGTTTTGTTTGTTTGGGTTTTTTTGTCTGCCTTGGAAAGCACTGGTTCTACTCAGAGGCAATTCTAAAAGTCAGCAGGTAAAATTAGATTGGTCGTTGCACGTGGTTTTGCGGTTACCATCATGCCCGGAAGGTGTGGGTTTTGGTTGTGGTGGGTTTTTTTTTTCTTCCTGCATGAAGTCCTCTGTAGCTCATAGAAACTGAGCATGAAGCAGCCCTGGTTTCAAAAATGCACAGCAGGGGCATGAGTGAGTGCATGGAGCTACCTGTCCTCCTCTGAGGTACTGGGACATGCTTCCATAAAGCTCACCCAAGAGAAAAGGAGAGAGCTGGTTTGTCTTTCAGACGATTATAGAAAATTGTAAAGGAAGTACAAGGTCCAGTAATGCTGCAAAAACATTCCATTTCCTTCCAACAAGGTATGTTTTGTCGGGGAGAGCTGGAGAAATCACGAATGCCTTATAACTCGCCAGTAGAAATCTCATTATCTTGCCTTTCGTTTTCGGGTGTGATGTATTTTTCTGTCATATTAAAAATGAATGGACTCTACTCTTTAAGCTCTACCATGCATCATTCTGTCTTCCCTTAGAGTGAGTCACTGTATGTTACATTCTAACTCTTGTTCAGAAGAATTGAGTTCACAGTGGAAAACAATTATGTCTCACAATAACTTTACTAATACAGTTACTGTCAACCGAGATCTCGCTAAGTGGGGTGTTATGTAAAGATGCAAAATGAAGGATGGAGAGGATATTTGATTAACAGGAAGAAGGCAAGCAAAATAAACCCCTGCTAGATCTGGAATCCTTAACTCCCGTAGTACCAGAAGTTTGTTTCTCTATTCAGGCTGAGTAACAACTTGCTACTGAAATGGAATGAGGCAGTTCTGATGCTTTAGAGCTTCTACAAACCACCAACCAAGGACAGGCCCACCAGGCTCCTTTAAATTGCTTTTTTAATGTTCACTCTAGTTTTCTGCTCTGAAGACTGCTCTGAGCAATGGGTTGACATGAGGGCCACACCATGCCAGGATGGCTGTTATTTGAGAGGCACCCTGTTGTTTTACTGCTCCTTCCCTGCTTCTATTTGCTTCCCAGGAGGTGGCAATTTACTGCTAACCKAAGCAATTTGTGAATTAAGACCATTGCTATCATCTTGACTGTTTCTCACCATGCTCTGGCCCATTTACTTTGTAGGTCCAATGCTTGATTAGCCCATGCGGAAGTGTTTATTCTCCAAGTATAGAAAGAACCTTAGAAATTGTAGAGCTAGAGTAAGACTGGGATTTCTTGCCAATGAATTTTTAATCACCAGGYCTAAGTTACTAAAGATTTCAGTGTCTCTGAACATTGCTGCCAGTACATCACCATTTTTATGGTTAACTAAGTTTCTGTCTCATCTGCATAAAAACTACTCACATCTTGTTGGTAGCTCCTGCACCAAAGTAATTCCTCTTCCTTTGCATACCCCTTATGACAGCAATACAGAGCTGATGAGTTCTCGTCCCTCAATCTCTGTTAAAAAAACCCACCCCTGTATGTCCGTGTGTCTGTCCTGTACGTAGTCGTCTGTCTAAAATGTTACATAAGGCACTCTCCTGCATCCTCATCACTTCTTGCAGAGAGTAAACTTAGCACGGTGGTTTCAATGTCAACAAAGTGAGCACATGTTCTCACCAATCGTTCTAGCAGCGGCAGGCTGCTGCTCTGAAGGAGTRGCAAGTTTTTAGTCTGGACCTTTGGGCATGCTCCCAGCAGTGTCTTCCCTTAAGCCTACACCTGCACCCCCTACCTTACAGCAAACAGGACTTGCTCCGCCGTTGCAGTAACGCTGCCAACTTGACAGTAAATGTTGGCTGTTGAAGTCGTGCCAAGTGGGTTTTGACCAGTCTCGCAAGATTAATGCTAAAATGATTTATTCTCTCTATTTTCCAGCTGGTGGGCTTTGTCTATGCCTGTTACGTTGTTAGTGTTTTTACAGAAGAAGAAGACAGCTGTAAGTATTTATCAACAGATCTCTCGGCAAAGGTTTTATTAAATTTGATTTCTCTCTCAGATGTTTGTCTATCAGGACTGAGTTGCCATCAGACTTCTTTCCATCTCTCCATCTATGTGATATGGCACTACCTATCTTTCAAGGATCAGCTATTTTTACTGTGAGGCTTTTTTCCCCATGTCACCATGTGTTAGATGCTGTAATTCTGCTACTCTTTCAGCCAAAAAAAAGCTTGGTGTTGGCTACTCACTTAGGCTAGGCTTTAAAGAAACTGGGCAGCTTCTTCTGTTCTCAAGCTTATATAGCTTAATGCCACTGAAATATTACCATTGTAATTAGGAGTACCTACAACAAAGAATACAGCCCGGTACTCAAGTGGGCCACCTGCTGAGTATCATATGCCACAAGCCGAGGATGAAGCAGAGCATGAGATTTCTTGCCAAGAACCAACCTGACCACTTAATTTAAAAGCAGAGGAAGTACTGTATCTGAATTACAAGGAGGAGGAAGGAGCTGACTCTCTCATGTTTGTTATACAAATATCTCAAGTGTCATGACGTGTCAAAGAGCAAAGACTCGGAGGAATCACATGGGTGGTTGGGCCTGTGGGATCTATCCAGATATTTATAACCTGGTCCTGGATGACTTTGCCCTTCTAAAACTCCCTTTGAGAGCAGTAATTCTGCAAACAAAAGAACGGACACATAGGGTTCAAATAAATGTGAAGTCTGATTCCTTTGGCAATGTGTTGCCTTTCTGTGTTTGAATTCTCAGCATGTTTGAATCAGTAAAGTCTTACTGAAATCAGTGGGTCTAGGCCAGTTTACTCCGGGTAGGGATCTGATCCAAAGGCTTTATATCCAAGTATCACTTCTTTAAGACATTCATTAGGTTTGTGCAAGTAGCTTTGTTGTTTTAAAGAGCAGCTGGCGTGGATTTTAGCTGAAAAACAACAGCTTTGAACTCAATATTTGAAAGTATGTGAAGAATGTTGATTTCATAGGAGTGAGACGAAATGCATTTGCTTATCTGACTTGTCCTCATGTTTTTCTGTTGCTTCCTGTGTGGCTGAACTCATTCTACTGACTTTATTGATCATTTGTTTAGGGCTTGGCAGTGCACCTAGAGGAAGCGCTAAGTTATAAGTAATATTTTAAAAATTACCCTATAGCTCTTCTATTAGCTAAAGAGCTTGAGTTCTGAGCCCCTTTTGAATATTGTAAAGTAATAACTTGACAGAGCTCATTTTTATAGCAGGGATCTGATAGGAGAGGCAACCACATGGGAGGAAGCATTAGCTAGAAACGCAGAGCTGTTAATTTCAGGATATGTATTTTTTTTTTTTCTACTAACAAATTCCTTTTCCCTCCCAGTTTCCCAGCTTGCAGTTAAAATGCCAGCTTGAATAATTAACAATGACAAACCATCAATATTTCACATTCGCAGTGGTAGATCCTTCCAGTGACCTGAACAAATTTGAGCTGCGTTTTAATTTTCTCTTCCATTTGTGGTTTCCTTTAAATGTTGCTTTGATATGCAGCATGAAGTAATTATAAGTGCTGAGGCACATTAACCAGGAAGCGTGATTTTCATGAGAAAATACTGAATTGTGGGCAAGAATATTTTAGATGTGGTAGTGCACTGTAATATATTGCAACAATGAACCACAGTTAAGATTTTTTTTTTTTTTAAGTGACTTGGATTTTGAGTGCTTCCATGGTTGGGTGCTCAGATGATAGGACTTTTGTTTGTTCAAGGTACTAAACAGTTACTGAAAATTGTAATTCTTTAAGGTTTCCTAATTTAGACATTCCACAACTGAGGTAATATAGTTAGTATCTGCTTTTTAAAACTGCAGACTGTCTTGATTTTAAAATACTCAAACATTTTCAAAGGTGGCTGAGAAAAGGTCAAGTCTCACTGGAACTAGTGGGAATTATCCCCCCAGTTAACTTAGAACCTCTACAGATTTCGCCCACTAGTTTCGCCCACTAGTTGTTCCAAAATCACAGTATCAGCATGAAGCTATCCATCAAGACGGAATTTGTGAGAATAGGTTGTCCTTGGGTTTCTAAATATATTTTTAAGAGGGGTTTTTTTCCAATATATTTCCAATATATTTCCAATATATTTAGTAAATATTTTTTCTATTGTTTGTTCACTAAAAAATACCAAAACTCTTTAGCTAAAATGTAAAATAATAGTGCCACCTTCAGGAAAGAAAAATAAACGGGCATTTATATAGTTAATAAGACTCTCCAGTTATTTTTAAATGGCATTTGGACCAGATAGCTTTCACAATTACAAGCAAAACGCACTAACTTGGCACCAAAAAGTGGTCTAAGCTGGAAGTATTTTAAAGGTTTTTGCAAGGCCTACTAGGTCAGTCACAAATCACACCACATCATGCCCCTCCTGACCTGGCTATGTTGGCCAGCTCAGTAATATAGACTTGGCCTAATTTCAGGGGAACTAAGAGAGGCCTGGAAAATTCTTCTATGGTTACTAAGGGAATTGTCACTTAAACCTTTCCTTGTTTAGTTACATTGCCCTTATGTGAATACTGGAGAAAGGAAGCATTGTTCCTATTTCTATACAATTAAAAGAAATTTTGTTGGCAAGGGGGACGTGAAAAATATCAGAGCTGAAGATAATGAGGTATTTGCAGTTTTCCAAAGCTGCTGTTGTCTGTCCTGCAGGAAAGACAAGTGGGGCAAGAAAATTCCCTCTTGACTGTATAACCTTCATGGGGATGACTSTGCTGCCAACTTCTCCGCTGGCATTCACTCACGAGCCGTTCCCCAGCTTCCTTCTTTCAGCACATCGCTGAAGGGCTGAGGCTTTGTCAGCCCAGTTCTCCTGTGAAGTCACAGCATGGTGGCAATATCCAAGGAGGCCGAGGGAGGCCCTCTTGTGTTTCTGGAGTCTTTTGTTAGCTCTGTGCTTTAAGTCTTGCGTTAGCTGAATCTCCTCCTTGGCACACTTGCCCATCSCGGGAGGTCCTGGAAAAAGAGGTCTGTACAGGCAGAGATCTCCACCAGGCAATCCATACCTGAAAAATCATTTTTCTGTTCTCTCACTAATTTTTGTGTTATGCCATGACATGTACCAACTTTCTCTTTCATTTCCTTTCACCTTTCTGGCCATGTTTKTTTGTTTATTTGAGTTTTGGTTTTTTTTCAGTTGATTTCATTGGTGGATTTGATCCATTTCCTCTCTACCATGTCAATGAAAAACCCACCAACCTTTTGTTCAAGCAGACATACCTGTAAGTATCATCTCCTGTGCTAAGAGGCTATGCATGCCTCTTAGTTTTATGGCTCGAGGGTGCCACAGGTTTGGGTTTTTTCCTCCTTGCAGGCTGATTTCTCCAGCAGGCTTCTCAGGTATGGAAGGAATGAGCAAGGGGACACCAGAAGGGGTGAAACTGCCCCTGCTCAGCCCCAGGTTGCCAGGGGAAGCTGGTGTTGCTGTACTTGGCTTATGRCAGTGCTGTTTGATAGGAAGCAGTGGGACCAGCTGCAGGATGGTATTGTAGACAAACTACTGGATGCCTTTTCCTTGAAGAAAGCAAAGAGAGGCTTTTCAGCAATGAATGGTGCCCAAACAGGTAAAGGTAGGAGCTGTGAGGAAGGAAGAGTCACCCTCAGTGGATGCTGAGAGTAAGCCGTAGCGAYAGCAGAATGTGATTCTCAATCTCAAGGTTAAATTGTGGTCCGTCAGGCAAAGCCTCAATGCCAGATCTCTACTGGGGTAAAATTTATGCAACAWCTAGTTATTTAAGCTGTATTTTAGCTCTGTGGACAGACAGTCATAACTGAAMTCTGACCTATACATCCATTGCAATTTTGGTCACTGCCATGTCTGTCATCCTCCAATAATCTTCTCATGGTAGCACCACAAAACTTGACTCTGTCTTGGATACGGGGTCTCCCTGATTCTGCTTGTACTTCTAGGGAACCTGTAGGGTACAAAGCTAACACACCAGTGAATTAAATTAAACCAAGCATTAGATGGTTTGTATACAGGATGGCACAGGTTTGCTCTTAAGGTTGCATTTCTTTTGTTAAATTCTGTTGCCTACAAGAACAGAGGCTTCTATGTGTGGGGCGTTCCAAGAGTTCAGCTGAGAGCAAGGAGCAGAAAGGGGAGTTGTCTACAGCAGCTCCTCTCATACCACTRATAGAGAACCATTGCTGAATTCCAGCTTCTGCCTTCTGATAATCCCTTCCTGCTACTGAAGGCACAAGATGACACTTTCACGCAGTCCACTTAAAAGCTGGTTCTTAATGAGATTCTSAAACATAAAGGCCAGTATTATCTGTTTAAAGCAGCAATAAGATCTGAATTTTTGATACTCCTTAAATCAAGCTGCAAGAAGGCAGTTCAATGTGCAGAAGTTTTTTTTAAAGCAGCTGCTAAGGGACGTTGTTTTTTGGGAATAATGTTACCAGAGAGTCCTACCAAAAAGGATGTGAGGATGGGGAAGAAAAGTGGGGCCGAGGGAAGAAAAACTGCCCCCAAATAGATTTGTAGATGTGCCCCTCTAATGTAGCATGGACTTACTACCCACTTCGTCACTGCAGCACATGACCAGGMGAACAAGTCATTTTTGCAAAGCAGTTAAATTCCCTGTAACTTTGGGGGTGCAATAGCATTATTAGATGGGATGCTACAGGAGATTAAATATTGATTTCCCTCTCATTTTGTCACRGTGGGATGGAATTTTCCATAGTCTGCAGAAGCTGGGGAGCTTTGAGCAGCTCCATGATTTACTAGCTTGATACAGCAGCGTGCTGAAGAAACATCACACTTTTACAGTATGGGGCTTGGGCTGTGTTTTTTCTTAAAATGACAAATTCTGTTTGTGAAAGAAGCCGGTATTTACAAATGAAGTTCTCTATATGGGGAGATTGTAATAAAAACAGAAGCTAGCAATGTAAAACTTCCTTACAAGGGTCTCAGTAAGATGGTAAGCTACTAACGAAGTACAGCTAATTTTGTTGTTCTTCAGTCCCATTCTTCAGACTATCACTTATCTATTGATAGCTTCTGCCAACACAATATAATATTTCTTTCTGGCTAACAGGAGATGAAAACAGCTGCTGAGCAGTAGATAAGGTGACCCTCTATAAATTTCACAACAGCCACCAGATAGCAATTTTTGTTTATTTATTTCAGCCTAGCTATTGCCTTTCTTCCACACATATGAATGGGAGTGAGAGGAGGAACAGATACTTGATTCTCAACTAATGATGCCATGGAGTTTTGCAGTCTGGGGCACTGAGTGCCAGATGCCCTTGTCCTGCTGTGAAAATCATTTCATGATGACTGAAGGCATTTCTTTGCAAGAAGATGCAAAACAACACATACATCCAACTTCTTTCAAGTTTAAATTTATAGAACAGCTAGGGGTCAGGAACACRGACTTTCTGTCTTTAACTCCTTTTTGTTGAAGGGAATGCTGAATGAAACCAAATCTATTCTATAAATACTGACTTAGAGCTAACTGCAACCATGAACTTTCATTTTAGGATGGCATCACCCCATTATCAGTAGTTAGCCACTCTCCTGACAATGCACTTGCCCTGTCGCCACAACTCTCTAACAGGATCACTTTCCATCATTCCCTAGGGGAACTACCCTATTCACTCCAGTTTTATCTRTCCTTTTCTGATGAGAACACTCTTTCCTCTCCTCCCAATGTRCCCTTTCCCTTGTTGTGGCTTGCATTTTTCCCAAGTCTCTCTTCTTCATCTCTCCAAATTCATGAATTTTTGTAGATCTGAAGGCCCCACAGAACAATGACATTGACCTAGACCGACGTGCATAGCTTAAGTCCAAGACCTACCCCCACAACCTCTGTACTAAGCACGCAGCCTATGAGTTAGACAACTTCTAAATATACTGTCACAGTTCAAAGATATTAAAGGGAGACTGCTGTGTTCCTTGGCAGCCTACTTCAGTGATTATCAGCTGCTAAATACAGTATTCAAAAYGTACACTCCATTTCTGGCCTTCAGCTTCCATCCAGTGCACTGAAACAAGTTCTTAAATACCTTTGCCTCCTACTAGGAGGAAAAAACATCTCCCCAAATTATTACTGATAACAGGTACTTCCAGACCACAATCCAGTTATCTCCCAGCTTTATTATGGTAATCTACTGACCTCCTAGMCTTCAGCTGCAAGTCTCCAGTTAGTGGAAAACCTCACAAATTATCAACAGCCAGGTGTTATTTTTCTTTTTTAAAAGCACCAACAACAACAACGTCAACCAACAGTTTTGTACTGTTGCTTAAAAAGACGCGAGTTAAGTGTGCTTCATCTTAATTAGTACCTCCAACACTCACACTGCAACAATGAAATTCTATAAATACAGTTATTTCTATTTCAGGTTCCACAAGTGCTTCTGTTCTACATTTCTTTGACTCCRGGGGGGTTTGGTTGTGATAGTTCCTATTTCAAGTCACAGGCTTAAGTAAGAGAGACTCAAATTATAATGAAAAAATTGTTCTGGAAGTTTTACTGTGTAATAGAATTACCCTTAATCTCACTGCTGCTTACCAATCAAGGCACTGCACTGATTATTTAATAATAATTTATTAGGAATCTTGATAGAAGATACGCTAAAGTCTTCAGCGCATGAGTTTCTAGGTCAAAGTACTTAGCCAAAGGATAATAAATTGCTTATTGAAAACCAAAGTTATTCTCCTGAGGCCAAAAGGGAACATTTCCAATGAGTTTTCAGGAAGGAAAGGCTGAGCTTTTACCCCTCCTTAGCTAAAGCTTAAATTCAGGCCATGCCTGCTTGCACCACGCTCTCYTCTTCGGCTGCGCAGGACAGAACATCAGCTCCAGGTTGCTCTTCTTCTTGTTCACTTGTAGTAAAGGAATTTTCATCATTTGGGGCAAGGAAGCGTTCTTGCACTGATAACTGTGGAAGGGTTAACTTCCTTAGCTTTGAAGTTTCTGACTAAAGCTGTTATCTCCGTACCCTGCAATACCTGCCAAGACAGGAGGAGGCCCAGATCATCATAATTTGTCAGCGCTTCCTGCCTGCTGCACCCAGTCAGTCTTTCGACATCATTCTCTGTTTCAGAAAGCAGCGCTGGGCAGTCTCAGTTGTCAAGCAGAATAGTCTCAAAGCATGATTTTGTACATGATTTAGTGCTAAATCAAGAACCCACCAGATGATGGGAGGTAACCTCTATTTATTTAAAAGGTAGAGAGATGGGCAATAGATCTCCCTGCCTTTTAAGACTGTATTTATAAGGCCAAACAGTGAATTGTGCAGCTATGGGGCTCCTGTCCATAACACTCACTGTGATCTGGCACCCCAAGTACTACATTATATTTATGGCTTAAGAGCTTTAATTTGATTTCACTTGTGTACCCAGATTGCACTGACTGCTTTCCTCAGATCTACCAGTGGAAAGGAGTGTAGGGTCACATAGRGTGTGACTTTTGTCAGATGTAGACTTCAGTATTGACAGGGTAGCAAGAGGAGGTATTGTTTAATTGAATGATCTAAGGCTCTATTGGTGATTGCTCACTTTAATGCTCCCTAATCAATTCTTTTGTGGTGCAGTCTGTGCATGAAGCAGCTGTGAGCATGCAGCATTGAAGGACTAGACCCCATGTAACAGTCATCCACTTATAGGCTGAAAGTAGGTTCTTCAGTAGGTGCAAGTACACAAATAACATTCTTCAATTAAAAAAAAAAAAAAAATCAAAATCCAGACTGAAACACTGGGGGAGAGAGGGGGGGGAAGAAACTAAACTCCTTTAGGATTGTTTTCCCCCCTACCCCCTCCAAACTTTGTTTGATGACCAGAATACTTCACAAAGGAAACTTAAACAGGAAAAAAATCCCACTTTGTTTTGAGGAGAGTAAAAAAAAGAAAACCACCACAAAACCAAAATGCTTCTGCTTTTCTTTCTAGGTAGACTTTTTCCCAAACAATTTGCTGAATAACAACAGGAATTTGCAAACTGTTTTGATCAACCTGAAGCTSCATGTTTAAGAGGTGATGATGTTTCAGCTGAAAACGTTAATTCATCTTTACTGCTGGCTACAAAAGTAGATCTGCTTATACTGCTGCATCTACACAAAAAGCACATCATCGCAATTTCAAGAAGCTACTTGATATTCTAGAGATGACCCCTAGGCTTTTAAAATTCCTAACCAAATTTTATGCAGCTCCAAATGCTGAGGATACATAGATCTAACACTKTGGCTCATATCTATTCCTTAGTCTAACTACAGTATATTCAGGTTTGGTATATGCATAACATTCTTTCCMGACTTGAAGACTACTTAACCACATTACTTTTGAGCTCTCAAACCTATTCCTCATCTGTAGCCCATCATATTTCAAAACCCAGAAGAGGGGAGGCAAAAAAAAAAAAAAAAAGAATAATCAAATTTGTCCTCATTATTTCCACACCATTTCTGTTATCCTAAGTAAGCAACTTAGTACTTGCTCCACACTGATGTCCTGCCTTCAATTTTTTTTCCCCTCCTACAGGCCTGCGTAAATAAAGAAGAGACAGAGGATGGATAAACCTTGCACTCCACCATCAAAGGGGCTGCAGGAAACAATCCCCTGYGGCCTGGATCTTTGGCAGAGGAAATGCAGGATGGTGAACTCCATTCCATTTTTTGTTCCTTGTCTTCTTTTCAAATGCAATGAATGTACATTGAAGAATGGCCATGTGGTTGGTTTYTAATTCTCCAAGTGCCCTGATGAACCATTCCTACCATAGCCTGGTGGTACTAGCCCATGAATGGCACAGGCCTGAAGACCTCAGGCAGAACAAGTTCACCAAGAGCCTCTCTCAAGAGATACAGYTGAAGTCGGAGCTGCTTCCTTGCGCCATGGATCCATAAAGAAGGAAGCACTGCGTAACACCCTGGGACATTTCATATGTTTTGTAGTTAGCTTCTTCCCCTTCTCCTTTCCCTTGTTCCGAAAAAGCCTAAATCCCCTAACACAACTTCATCTCCTCCCTGCCTGTATAAAACTAGGTGGGGGCTATTTACATTTGAGTTATTTAGGCTTTTTTTTTTTTTTTTAAGTTATAGATGTGAGCTCTTCCCTTCTTTCTACCCCTCCCCACCCATCCAGGACTCCCTTCCTCATTCCCTACTCCTTAGACATGGTCAGCACCTTAGCAGTAGGCATTTGTCTGGGATTTCAGCGTTCTGTGACCTAACTCCTATAATGCTGAACAGCTAAAAACTAGTACAAGCAGCAAGTCTTTACTTTCAACATGCCAAGCCACTCTCAGAGCAGCCGTAGCTTACTCTGGGTTTGTCCGTCTACTTTAAATTAACACTGGTATAGCCATATACACCTGCTGCAGGACACTGGAAAATGCCTAGCTCTTCATGGATCACAGCTGGTTTTGTACCTGCCTTCTTCACTGAGCAGCCGTGCTTATTCCAGGCRCAAGCCTGGCAACATCCTGATAGAAGGTTTTTTTTGTGGCAGGATAATTTTGAGGGGAGGGAATGGGCTGAAGGAAAGGAGGAATATAAGTGTAATTAAGTTGCATTAATGAGCTGCAGCAATTAATTAAAAAACAAACAAAAACCAATGTCAGTTTTGTTAGTTACATCTCCCAGCACRTCAAGCAGAAGAGAGCACTTGTCAGCCATCCGTGGCGTTCCTTGGCTGGCATGTTCCAAGTGCTGTTGTAATTCTTTGTTGTCTTGCCTGATCTGTTTGAGRTTACTTGGCATCTTTGAGTAATGCTTTTCAGAAGAGTCAAGCTAGAAGCCATGCTAGGGAGGGAACGCGTGAGAGAAGAATTAAAAGAAATAAAAACATTAAGTGCTAAGTCAAAGACAGAACGATGYACCTTTCTTTGTCCTGTTCCAAAGGGCCCAGGAAGCAAAATCCTCTTCTATAAACCCAAAAGTATAAGCACTAAGAGAACATTTTTTTTTTGTTTCTGTGCAGCTTCCATCCTAGATATCCACTGCAGCCTAACACCCTGAGTTCTGATCAGGTACTGCTGCGAGTAAAAATGTTGTCTTCTATAGGTATTTTTCCTTCTTCTAGCCAGTAGAAGCCACAGCTTCTGACTGAGCAGAACAGACAGCTGAAAGTTGGTGGTTTGATACTAGTTTCGTCATTTGAGGAAGAAAAAAGCTYAACTGTCTTTAAAACAACTCTGCCTCACAAAACATAACTACCTCCCATATTAGTCAGTACTGTGCCACTACCAAGTTAAAAAAAATATATATCAGTGGAACACAAGCTACTACACTATTTAGACAGCATGTGTAGCAGTGTGCRTACACAATCTCTTAGCATTTCTCCACCTCTTCTTTGGTTCAGYTCGTTGCTGTATTACACTCACCCCTACTTGCCCACCTGATGTTCCCTGGGCAGGGCAGAAAAAGGAATGGAAGAATACATATTCTCTAATCAATGAGATTGTTCCATGAAAGATTTCATTTATATGGGGCTTTTGAAATGCATCTTCCCTTTACTCGCCAGAAAACACTGACTTTACACTTTCTGGTTTAACACGATTTCTTTTCCTCAGAGAGAAGTGTTGTCCATCAGACACCAGCATTCTTTATTGGCCTTGTTTGAGTACAACCAAAATTCAGCACAGATGGTGGAGAAAGCACAGTTTCAGCTTTGAACAGCTGAAACATTTCACTAGTAGTTTCAGGAAGGAATGCTTCTAGATGGTAGTCTGAAGTCAGAAGGAACTCTTTGAATTATTTTGAGGTTTAGCACGTTTTTAACACCATACATCTCAAACTGACCAAGCCTTGACACCACATTTACTAAGAAAACTGATCAAAAACACTTGCCAAGTACTCTAAAGAGACTAAGCATCAAACTATGCACTTAACGGCATGCCTCTTGACTGTAATATGCACTGGTAAAGATCAATTAAATAAATACAAGTGTGATGAGAGAGTAGCTCTATAACTACCACCCTATGTTATGATGAACACAGGTAATTGAGTATCTTTTAATAGAAGTAAAATAAAGGTCCAGGTAAGCCTATAATATTTAGTATCAATGACTGCCATAAATAATCAAAAAAATAAAATCAGTCTGAAGAAAGAAAATAAGACAAGCTACCAAGGATCAT
Organism: Oceanodroma leucorhoa; assembly: GCA_030449065.1. Classification (NCBI taxonomy): domain Eukaryota; kingdom Metazoa; phylum Chordata; class Aves; order Procellariiformes; genus Oceanodroma; species Oceanodroma leucorhoa. Next base: position 1,058,491 of record JASVER010000090.1, on the reverse strand, counting down.
ATTCCACACTTAATTACCTCCTCTAGTTTTCATTAGCAGAGCCCCTCATCCTTCCTACTCTGACAACCCTTCCTCCTGGTCTGCTTGTGCTAGACCTACTCTAAGTACTGCAAGGCCATGCAATGACCCTGTTCTGTTAGGGGTCAGAACTGTTAGGGTTCTGTTAGGGTAGGGACTCCCAGTCCTTCGCATCTCCAACGTGGTGTAAGAGTGAGGAGCAGGTGAAGGTTTTGCTCCAGTGGGTTCCCTTATCGCCAGGTGAGGAGTGCCCTCTATTGGGGACAGGCATCACTTGAGATGCTGTCAAAAACCAACCTGTACCTGTTTCTGAAGGGACATCTTCCCAYAGAAAAAATGGCTCCACCCTTCCAGATGTGGAAAAGCCACAATTTTCAATGTGTTAAATAAAAGAAGCCCCAGAAATAGCTGGTATATTTACAATATATATTACAATATATATTGTAGTCCTGTTGATGCTCAGGCTAGGTTTCAACCACACTGAGCTAAAGTTTAGGAGGAAATAACACTATTCCAACACTGAGCTGGTTTTGTTTTCCCCTTCTCAGATTAGCACATCTACTTAAACTGTAAGCTTTTGCTGTTATTTACAGAGGCAAAATAAAACCAATGCTAGCTTGAACCCAGACACGACACCTAATTTGGCATGGTGGTGCMATTCTGTTCCCTATGAAAGCTGCTGTCGGGCAAAGACCCACCAATTCCTCCAAGAGTTGGAGAGTTTAAACTGCTCAACTAATAATTTCTCTCGTCTTTGCCAAGAGCTGCATTAATATTACCTTCTTCTGAAGGCAAGGATGAAGAGATCTGCCCTCCCACGTGGCCAAGGGATAACTGACACCTTAAACTTACTCAGAGACAAGCCTATAACCCTGTTCAGTATCCAGGGCTGGAACCAAACAGAAGCAACCCCAGAGCCAGTGCTCCAATCTCCACAGGTGTGTTTAAGAGCCACRTACCAAAACTTTGCATCAAGTTCAGATGCAGAATTATTCCCCACTTACACAGCTTCACGTATCGGGTCCTTATCCTCCTGCATCCTTACCCCTTCTGTTGCAGTTAAGAGAGTCTGGAGGACCGACATGCTGTCCTGTGAATTCCAAAGGAAGCTAATGGATGGTAAGAACAGTTGCTTCTCTCACTCATGCCCATGTAGTACTGAAGGACAGAAGTTCAAGTGATCTACAACCTGATGCCACTCTAACATCTTAGGATACCACCACACCCCCTCCCCCAGTAGGGCATTATACTAGAATCACATACTCAGACCTCTGTAAGATAAACAAAAGAAAAAACTTTTTATTCCATGAAAAAGAATAGTTAATTTTAAAAACATATTTCCTTTCCCCTGCAGTTAACAAGCTATAGTATTGACAAAACTTTCTTTTTGGCTACATGATAGAATGTTCTATTTAAAATAAGAATCATCAGTTTAGCCAGCAAACAGAAGTGCTGGAAGTTTCCATAGTTATCTTCTAGGAGGATAGTACCACAGCCAGGGAAAAGGATCTGTAAGAAGCTTCCAGGAGATCATCTAGTGACCCTGACCATCAAAGAGCCTTTCACCTTCCGTCTAGGGAGGTCAGCTGAGAGTAAAGAGGTTGGAGAGTCTACAAGAGGCCAGGCTTTTCACTTAGTTATGTGGATTTGAGTATTATTGAAACATTCTGTCCATTGTTGAAAATTCAACAAGGAGGGGGGGGGGAAGACAGCAAAGAGCTCAGAAGAAAAAGCTAGATTCCCCCTCCCCCACAATGCATTGCTGTTGAGTATTCTAGTCTCAACAGAATGCATTTTGTATAAAAATACTCCTATTTTGACTCAGACTTACTGAAGGAAGCCATCAACCCTAGCAGAATAATCACTAAACAACTGCTAAATGAGAGAAAAAGAACCAAAGACAGTCTACTGAAAACAGCCCTTGATTTCAACATAGAGCAGGGATTAATTTGAGAATGCAAGAATCTGGAGGAGAATCTCTATCAACAAAAGCCTCTTTTCAGAGGACAAAAGAAACAAGCAGAGTTTTTCTGGAGCAGTCCCACAGCCAGATCAGCAAGAGCACAGCAAACCGGCAACTCTTACTAGAAACACTGTGCATAGGAGGCACATTTAGTAAGTTTTTACACTTATGCCAAGCTACCCTGCAAATAAGATTACTCCATCATCAGTCGAACTATTTACTTATTTTCCTCTGCTGTGTTATGAATGAGTTGTATAGACTTATCTTTCCCCTCAGGCACATGATGGTTCAGGACATGAAAGTCCTCACGCTTCCCCGGATGGCCGCTCTGCAGATAGGACACAATCTCAAATTGAGGGCACATTCTCCACAAGCTACCAGGTGGCCACAAGGAACAAACACAACAGACACATCTTTGTCCATGCACACTTTGCACATCCTTTCCTCTTGCAGGCGTCGGAGCTGTTCTTCTGTGCTCATCCGAGACTCATCTTTACCGAAAAAAGAAAAAAAAAAAAAAAAGAAAGTCCAAACTGTTAGTATTATAACAGCTCCAGAGTGCCAATCCTGTCATCTTAGGAAGTCACACCGCAACTTGCTCATCATTTTGTTCAGAGACTGGCTGTGAAGATAGCAAATGTACCTCTCAGGCAAATTTCATTTAAACTGAAAAACTATAGCTATTATAGACTCTGGCTTATCTACACAAGATKCAGCATATCTGCACATGCTGGACTGAGCAGGGACAGAGATCAACATCTTTTTACTGTAATATGTAAATTATCCCGATAAACCAAATTTTTTGTGTAACAGTCTGCTTTACAGTGGAACTAATTCCTGAAAAAGGGTCTCTATGTTCAGTTACCATTTAAGCTAGCACACATTCCCCTTCAGGATTAAAAAATGAATGAATACAACGACCACTAATACCGTTACTATAAAAACCACCCCAATTATGCCTAGACTCAATTTCACCACTGCTGTCAGCCCAGTGCACCTGATTCCTTTTGTTGCACAGATTGCATTTCTTCTCTTGAACTTGATGTTTCAGTCTCTCTCTGAACAGCATCTGTATAACCAGGAAAGAAGATGGCATTAAATGCTATCCCTTTCCTCCCTCTTCAGACAGTGCTGTTTAAAAAGATGAAATATCCTGGATTTCAGTAGCCTTAGGTCAAACACCTCTTTACTCTGCTGTTAACTTCACACACTCAGCCTGGTGAGGCTGGTGTTCTCTGTGGTGCTTTAGTCACCACATATGCTAACCTCCCTACCAAGACACGTCCACATCACATTGTCTCCTCAGCAAAGTTGGTTTATCTATCAGACATCAGGAGCCATCAGCTGCTCCTTTCTGCTCCTGTGCTACTATTTAATCACACTTTCACTTGTTGGGTTTTTTTGCCGTAGCTAAAGAGATGGCAGACCATGATATGGAGACAGGAGCTTTGGAAAGCAGGCTTGCTACCAGAGAAARCCTGTGTGGAACTGTATCTTCAAATAAACTTCACTCGGCAAACAGACTCCATAAAACAGATAACACAGGACAGACRTAGATAAGTTAAGGAGAATATATATTATCCAAACAAACAAGAAGTACGGCTATTTCTGATCAAGTCATTGATTCCATTTTAAATAGGCTTGGAGTACTCATCCATCCTAGAAGCCTTGCTTCAGACAACTGCCTCTGTATTACATGTGAATTTGTGCACAAGCCTCCACATCGTGCAGCTGTCTGCTACTGCAGGTCTAAGGGCAACAGAAAATATCGAGGATATCTACMCCATAGCCTACTGGAGGCAGATATAGTTACTGATGCCCCAGTAATCACAGCTCCTTCAGGTTTCTTTAAAGCAGAACCTCATTCTTGAGCCTCTCAAAGAAAGGTAAGCTTGGGTACATTACTACTYCTAATTCCAGCCTAGGAAGAGAGAAGGCAGACCCGCACCACTCACAACAGTGCTCAAGATGAAGTGAATAAGAGGTTAAACATCCACCAAGAATGTGGGTGTGCGAGTCAGGCATACCTCTGCTTTCCTCTGCACTGCTGCTCTCTTCCCAGTCTGGCTGAAGCAGATCAGAAATCAGTTCAGACTCAGAAAGGTAGAAAGTCCCAGTCAGCACGTATTTATTCTCCACCAGGTTAGCCACCCAGGTGGGGTCAAAGCCCATCTGCAGGACATTCTGCACTACGACAAACTGATCCAGAGAAGGAAGAGCCTGCAATTCCCAATTCCTCAGAGGATCTGTAAAGCAGTGAGCAGATACTTGACCAAAAAGGTGGAACTTTGGGCAAAAAGTATGCCATATAAAGTGGTAATAATATATTCTAGAACATTCCTCAAGCTATCTTTATAGCTAGATCAACATTCAGATACACAGTTTTTACTTCCAATCATAATTCACAACAAAGTCATCAAAAGCAATTTCATAAAAGCCAAGAAACTAATTTTGGATGGTTTATTCTACTGTATCAGTGAACAAAGTCTTCCATGTTTGGCCCCAGTCCAGAATCCTTATCTTTGTTTTCACATCCCAGAACAGAAGTCTCAAAACTGCTTTCATGAAGATCAAGTGGAACATTCCAATTGAAGTCTCTCCTACCTCATAATCTAGCTCAACCATTCATCAGTAAAGACAGAAGTGGGAAATTCAGCTGGCAGCCTGTTCAAAGGCTTAAGTCTTTCTTAAGCTCATCCTATCAGATAGGCTCTTCAAGAGAATGAGAAAAATCAGTTTTCCACAGTTACAGGAGCCAAATTTCACCTACTTAAATTTCCAGGAGCAACTGATGAATGGGAATAGATCCCCAGGATCAACACTTTCATGAACAACTGGACCCTCTAGTTGTTCTCTGGTCTCCTATCAAGTATGTTTAAAATGCTGTAGTCCAAAAGACTCTACAGACAGACAACAACATCAAGAGCATGGACAAGTCAAAGGAAGGTTAGGCAAGCACCCAAAAGTCACATGATTATCCAGACTAGCTAAATGTCTCTGGTCTTAGACCAAGAAGTCTCACAAAAGCAAGCAATTTTGCTTCTTGTGCTAGAGACCATTTCCTAAAAATAAAGTGAAACAGCTTCTAGAATATCAAAACATCTCTCAAACACCACGTCTACAGAGTGCACAGTAGCTGGGGTGGGGTAGAAGAGTACCCCACTTTCAACAGAAGACAAAACACCATGTAATTATAGCACTGACCTTGGGAAGCAGAGGCATCTTCTTCGATCTGATCCCAGGAATCTCTCTGAAAGTGTCACAAGAGAGTCACACAAAAGAAGCATGTGTTCAAAATTCCCCCTATCTACCAAACCCCCATCCACTATACACAAAATATTCATGACTCACTGGAGATAGCAGGGTGCTAGAAAAGGACTCCTGAACACTRCTAACAAAATCTCTCCCCCTTGACCGCAATAAAAATTCACACCTATAAGCAGAAAGATTTAAATACATTAGTACAGGTTATCTCAAGTGAAAGTAGCAGTAATAGTTTAAGTTTTAGAAGCAAACGGTGCTATTGGATGATGAGCAAACTGCCATATTCATAAAGAAGAGGGAGTATCATGGTCTTTTTCCCCCCCCTCCTTGCATGAAGGGCAACAAGAAGAGGCTCATGATCCCCCCCCCCTTAATTCAGTCTTCATTCRGCCCAAGACAAGCTCAGTTGCAACRTCCTTTGGAACAGATCACAGAAAATGTTGATAATAGACCAGTTCACAGAAAAACACAAGAACTGCTACAGAAAAACAAGGTTTATGATATCTTTTTGTACCTCAGAGTAGTAGAAAGTTATTTTAATTGAACTTTCAGATGGTSAACTCTAGGTCAAACTAGAAAATCTCAGGTCTGAACTGTGCCATTCTAYCTGAGCTTGAACATATGATTTTGCTTTTAAAGTGAGAGGGTCTAAATATTTAGGCTTTGTCATTTCTGTTTATACAGTTCTTTTTTAAAACAAATAAACTAGTTACAGCTTAGATAACCATCCAGTAGGTTTCATCACTAACACAGAACACTCCAGTGATAAATCAGCCTTTGGAATAGAAGATGTGGCAATGCCTGAGAGGAAGCCTAAAGGGACTGAAGCCGACTGTTCTGGAGTCATCTAACTATTGTAAGGGATAACATATACAGAGAGACACCAGACACACATCAGCTACTTTTTGGGGAGGGTGGAAAGGGAGAAACAGGAGAGGGGAGGCAGTTGAAGATATGATGATTAGGTTTTCAGGCCAACCTTTGGTTCTCCCACGTGTGAAGGGTGAGCGGGAAGACGACTTTTGGAAGACTAAGTGGCAGACCTAGAAACAAGTTTTCYCTCTTGACCCACTACTAGGATCTGAAGATGGTCCCTTGCTGTGCAACTTTGACCCTGAGGRTTCAGAACCTTTCTCTCGAGACTTCAGGGATTTCCAGAAGGTTACAAACTATTGTAACGGTTTATGCAGTTAAACATGATTGAACATACCTGACTAGCTTTTCACCTGCTCTAGCCAGGTAGAAAAATCTAGAACCAGAGCCTGGAAGCAGCGCTTATTACCAGTACTCCTGTGACTCATTTGTCTCTCCACTCAGGGTACTTGTGTCTTATGAAAGAAGAAATTACAGTGTGGAATGCCTGGCATATCTTTTGGTCTTGCTGCGAGGGACATTTGTCAACCAAAACTGACTTACCCAGGATACCATTTGGCATGTTCCCTCCAAGGATCATCTCCAAACGACCAATTCCTCACACCTCCATCACAGTAAAAACACCTCACTACATCACCTTGTCCTGAAAAAGACACCAAGAGATTATCTGACATTTGAGACACTGTATGCTCTACTAGCCCCGGATGAGAACCTGGGGAGAGATTCAGCACAAAACACAGGTTACCAGACAGAACAGATGAGCACATGACAATTTACCAACACTGTGCAAGTTGTACAGGGGCAGGAAATCCGATGAGAGGTTGAACTCCCAGAGCTACGGCTGGGAGTTGATTCCAGAACTGGGTCACAAGCTAACAGGCAGCATGCATGTGAGCACGATAGCTCCCAAGTATGCACACACCTATCCAATCACCTCTTGCCTGCATTTAGAGTAGAGTTGTAATTAATTATACCTATAAACATACTTTGTTTCCTAACCACAATCTGCCATAACCAGCAGCAGGCACAGTCAGACAATGTACACAGCTTCCACCTCATAGGTGTAAGAATTTGCCACAACATGGTCCCAGGCTCCCCATCCTTCTCCTGTGTGTCTCTTCACAGAAATCACAGGGGAAGGAAAGAAAAAAAAAAAAAAAAAAATAAAAAAAATCAAAGCCACAGTTAAGAACAACTGCCTACAAATGCCTTGCCCTAAGGGCAATGAAACAATGTCAGTAAAGGCTGCCAGTGAGTTTGGGTCAGAGGCACCATCTTCCCAACACTCTGGTGTTAGGRTACTGTTTGGCTTAACTCGAGTGCCCCGATCCAGAGTTCTCCRGCTCAAGTGACAGCGGGGGAGAGCCATGTCAGACTGCTGCTGCCTGATGAGTCCCCAGAGTAAGTCTCTGTGCTGAGTTCTCAAACAGCTGCTCTGCAAGTGATAAATAGAGTCCAACACAAAACACACAGGTTTTTAGCTGCAGACACTGCTTCACAGTTTAGTCTGTGTTCCTGGCCATGCTGGTCTTCTGTGTGCCTTAAAAATTAATAAAAAGACAAAAGCAGCAGATAAGCTAATATGCCTATAATGCTCTTCCATTTAGGCATGCATTCTGTTTAGTCCCTGCTACTGTGCTGCACTTAGACAGCTACAGATTCTTAATATTAACTGGATTTACAGCAAGATTCAGCTTATGCAGTTTGAGTGAAAGTCTTGCAGGAGTAAAGAGACATACTAGCAAACTAACCAGTCACCTCCTCTAACTCAAGCTAAAAGAACAGGAGGTCAGTTATTTAGACAGACTTTCCTATGTGCATGTCATTCACTGTGTTGCATCTCAGATTTTTCCAACTATCACAACATTTAAGGCTGTTCTTTCCCATTCCCATCTTTACCAACAAATAGTACTTAAGTAAGTGGAGAAAGGGGCAACTCAATTTTACTTCAGCAATGAGAGCGYGAGGCGTTCAGGATGCACAGGTTTGTTTCTGCTAAGGGGGCTTTAGTTTATGGACCCTGCCTGTCACTTCCTTCCATGTCTCTGTTTGATGGGCAAGTACAAAACAAAGATTCCTTCATATGGAAGAAGTCACACTTGTAACACATAGAAATACCACTACATTATTAGCTTTCAAAAAACAGAAAGATGCCCCCAATATTTAATTGCATACAAGCATTAACATACTGTAAATATTTCCTCTGACTGGTCCATCCAGGGAGGAGTGTTTATTCAAACCTATTACCTAAGCTTTCTCAAGGGGAAACAATGATGTTATATAGATACTCACATGCATATGAGAGCAACAAATATTGCCTATTTTCCTCAAAACAAAAAGTATCTTTTTTATTTCTGCATTACAAGTCCAGGGTCCTTACAGCAACAAGCCACAGTGACAGCCAAATGGGCTGACTACCTACAGGTTTCACTCAGATTCATTTTTTTGAGAAGAGAAGGAGTGCAAGACAGAGCTTATACAAAACATAACATGCCTAGTAAGTGCCTCAAGTCCTTTTAGAAGTGCAAGTAATAAATAGGCTCAATGGATCTTAAAGCACACGCTTTTCTGCCAGTAAAACATATGTTTAAAACATGTCACTTTTTCCACTCCTCCTGGTAAGGGAATTGACTTACTGGTGGACCCCTCAGTACCCAAACAGGAGTTAACATAGAAGTGAATTTTGCACAAGCAGCAAGTGAAACAGCACAGGCTGAAGGATGTGGTTTCTAACTACACTACACATACTTGCAAGTATTTGTGCAAGCAAAAAAACATAGTGACACCTTCAAAAGTTACCTTGAATAAAAGTTAAAAAACATTTCCCCCGAGTACCTACCTGTGTAAAAGAATCCTGCTCTAGCCAGTTGCTCAGGATGCATGCCAGCATATTGCGGCCAGTTCTGAAAYGTAGATAGTCTCACCTCCTCTGTTACCATCTCTGGGTATTCCGGTTCGTTGGGCAGGGCTGTCTCCTCACTGTCTATCCCCTGCAAAAGACTAAGGAACTGTCCATCCACAGTGTCAAAGATCTCCTGAAGAGGAAGCATCTCTTGGTTCCCAACATCCTCACCGCAAATGAACTGACAAGAAGGGAAGAACTTCAGGTGCTCTGCTATTGGGCAATCACCAGGTCCCCAGTCCTTCAGGACACCACCACAGCAGAAACACTGTACTTCATCTCTTGGACCCACAAAGAAAAAGCCAGCCTTGACCAAATCTCGGGCAGACACAGGTGAGGTGCCTGGCCATTGCCAAAAAGTTCTCAGTCTTCTTGCTTCGTTCCTCATGCTGGTTTCAAACAACTGGCAACGAGCAGCCCTGAGCTCAATCTCCTCTGCTGGTGTCACGTCCCCCATGTTGGCGTTCTGAAAGAGAGGATGAGAGAGCCCAGAGCAGTCAGCTGGATTCCCGACGTCAGGCAGCACTCACCCTGCATTATTTGGTCCTCATCCCCATGCATATTCCGGAAAGCTCCTGGTCTTGACAAAGCTGAGCTTGTTTCGGAATTGCAGCCCCATCAGAGATCTGGTGCTTCTGCACTTTGCTGTTGAACTTTTGCTGAGTCCACACTAGTGCCTGAAGGGAAGCAAGTAGCACTTTCTGAGCCCCTCTGCCAATTTACACGAGAGATGCTTGCGGGAACAGATAGTGGAAGGGGAGGGCAAAACCTGTGCTGCCTCCCTTGCTGAACYAATCCAGCTTTCGGCATCTGATCTGTGTGATAAATCCCCAGTCATTTTGCTCAGCCTTTAAATTAACATTAAAAAGACTGCTTTTTTTTTTTTTCTCCCCCTAAAAACAAATTTAAGAAGGCATGCCATAACAAAGCAGGCAACAGCCACACCCAAACAGTGTCTCATAGTGTTCATTTTACAGCCAAACATTACACAGAATGTGAGTAGATTTTTCATAACCTTATTTTGCTAATTAGTGAATATGTAGAAATAGCTCTCTAAAAGAGAACTTCTCCAGGACACAGTCTAAATTAATTAGGTCCGGTTTCTATGGGGAGGTGTTCTTAAATCAAAGATAAGACATTTTCTGCCTGTGGTAGTTCTGTGCAAGAGGAAGAGTGAAATTTAAAGAGTTACTGAGTGCGCAATTATCCAAGCCCTCATCCTACTTAAGGTAATAGCCGTTCCCCGTGCGAGTAAGCTAAATTGCAACTCAGYTGCTGCTTCTAATACTTTCTATATGGCTGGCAAATACACTTTCAAAAGGTCATACAATTACACAGCTGAGAATCWGGATCAATTTAACTTATCCCTCTCAAAGAATTCTTTTAGAGTGAAGTCACTACACATGTGACTAAGTGGTAGGTGCAATCAAATCCATTTTTTTCAGTAAGTGCCCTGAAAATCCCTTCACCACCTAACTCAATAGGTCAACTCATCCCACAGAAGTGCTGACTATCTACTGGTTATCAGGCTAAGCATTATAAGCACACAGACCCAAAACATCACACAGGCAAATATTAAATTAGAAAAAAAAAATATATATACACCCCCCCCAAAAAAAAAAAAAGATACGGTGTTTCAAAGGTGGTACAAAACATTATTAAGATAATAGATAACTACTGCAGTGCACTTTTGAATAGGCACACTGTAAGAAACGATCAAGTGGAGAGCACCTGTATAGCAGTTACTCTGCAGTAAAGGCGGTCACAGAGACTGTTAAGAGGCACTGAGGCCACTAGCACCTCTGAAGTACTGTTCCTCTTAAGTGCTGCAGTACATTTAAGGGGGGAAAAAAAAAAAACAAAAACAAAAACAAAAACAAACACCTTCCAGGACATTTTAGTTGCAAGACCTGTAGCCAGAGTTAACAAATCCATCCTTTGTAGGTATTACACATTCAGTGAGATTTTAAAAGCAAGCTTTCTCAACCACATGCCTCTCACAGTAAAAGGTAGCAAGGAAGAGAAAGTTCAAAGCAACTAGAATTTTATTCTATAAGTCATAATCACAGAAACCAGAGTTGTAGGAAAAGAAGGCTCTAAAGGTTTGTTTTAGAAACTATGCTTTCTTTAATACAATAGTTACTCAGGAACTAYGTCGCTGGTATAAGGAAAAATCCATGCAGAAAGAAAAACCCATTAGTCACTGATACACAGCAGAATTTGCWAGCTAAGCAAACTTACGACCATGCAATTTTTTAGCCTGCACAGCAGATTTTGCTCTCAGAACACAGAGAAGCAACAGAGAGACTTGTTCATCAGGCACAGCTCCACAGTATCAGCATAGCTYTCACCTTGGGCCCTAACAAAACAAAAGCTATTATTCTTAAACTATGACAAACGCAATTTTCCACCTCGAAGGTGATCAAGTTATCTTAGCCTRCTTCCACTTAGGAAGTACACATCAGAGCAAGCTTCACAGCAAAACACAAAGAAAGAAAACTAGTTTTTCCACCCAAAAGCTCAACATCTGAATCACGCTTTTTTTAAGTAAGAGGTGCAACATAGGAGAACAAATATATTTATCTTTTGTTTATGAAGAAACCCATTACAGTTTACCTGCATTAAAGACATTTATATGCTCTGCAGAAGATCCGTTAACTTCACTAACTGGGCTCTCCAAACCAAATTGATATTTTAAATAGTTGCAACATCATTAAAAGCCAATATTCTCCCACAATCCCCTACTTACACCTACATAGTAATACACTTCCAAAGAAACATTACAGCTAACATCAATTCCCTACAATTAGCATAATAAAAACTTAAAAAAAACCAAAATAAAATAATAAAAAAAAGACATTTACCTGCAATATGCTAAAAAAAACCCCAAAACACTTCCAAGAAGTAAAACTCTCCCAACCCCACAAGCTTCAAGCTACCCTCTTCTCTTCTAGGCAATGCAGCAGTCTCTCTCAAAGAAGCAGAAATCCTTCCAAGGTGTAAGTGGTCCCACCTGRCACAGAGGCATTTCTAGTGCTTCGTTTTCCCCAATTGGTTGGTTTTGTGATGAAATTCTCTACTGGCTAAACAGTCCAAATTTCGTCTTCATAAGCGCGAGTCACCAGGGAAAGATACAAAGAAATGAACATAATCATATTCTAACAAAAGACCGTCCCGACGTAAGTTACGACATATGTTGAATACACTGTCGTGTGTCACACGCGGGCCCAACAGCAGTTCCCTGTCGGGAGGGTGATTGCCTCTCAGCCCTTGCGATCATGCTGTGGCTCTACATTATCAGTATTTCTGTGTCTTTTTCAACTTGCTCTCACACATGTGTTTTGCACCTTAACATTTTTAAGAAAATGTACTATAAAATTAACAGATAAATAGCAACGAGAATTTACTCAAGACAGCTTGAATAGATTGCATTGCCTTTACTTTGGGAATAAACACTCTCTTGCTACCATTGCATGTTCACAATTTGAAATCTTTCTATTCCTTTGCCTTCCTGTGGTCACAATTCRGAATGAAGGATTTTAAGGCTAGTTTTGAAAGGTGCAATTACTTGAAAATGTGTTTTCTTCTACCACTTTTCTGCCTGASAAGATGCATGCGGGTTATGCTAAACTACGTGCTTGACAAGTTCTCCATGTTAACAGAAGAAAGAACACAGGTGTTTTATGTTTGTAAAAAATGATAAATTAGGATTTTTTCTTTTAAGAAAAAAGATCCAGAGTCCTTTTCTTACAGGCAAGCCTATACAAACATTTTAACAAAAAAGAATAGCGTTAAAACTTTTTTTTTTAAATTAAATACACATTAATGAAAATCCCTGAGCAGTAGAGGGCAGTGCTTATATACAAAATTTACAGAATCTTGTAACTAGCGAATGTGTGGGGGGGGTTTTGTCAGTAATGAATTTATATGTAATTGCACATTATCTTTTGCTCCACAGATCCTGTTCTTTATAAGTCTATACTGATTTTTGAAGAATGTATCCTAAAAATGTAAGATACAGAGTTAACAAAATCCCTCTTACAGAGGCCGTTTGGGGACTCCGCTGATGGGTCGTAGCGAATCACCTRTTAACAGATAAGAGTGATGGATAGTTCTGATCCTATGAAGCATTTCACAAGCAATGACCTCAGAGTTGCACTGCTTATAACCACCTTGCTTCTCAAACGCGATCTCGGGGGTGTTGGGAACACGGTAGGCTCCTTGATTCGCCCTCCTCACAGCCACGCCTTGGCCTCGCCAGCAGTCCGCAAGCAGCTCTCGGGATGCTTTCACCAACGCTTAAAAATCTGCCGGTGGCAGGTTACGGGGTGGCACTGGCTGGTAGCGCTGTGGCAAAGGCGCACTGAGGTGCCCAGCCCGTACAGCCCCGCTTGCCCTAGGGGAGCCCCCAGGGCGGCTGCTGAAGAGGGAAAAGCTGTATAAAAGCTCACAGGAGCTGAAAGGCAGCTTCTAAGTCARTTTACAAAATTTGATTCTGGCAGTGATTATTAGGGGGTCTTGTATACATAACATTCTTTCATCATGCAAGCTTCAAGACAGGTTTGAGGTTGGTTTTCTGTGGGGATACACTCATGGGATTTGGGGGGGAACATTTCACCAACAAAGGAAAGCTCAGAAGGACCAGTGAGATGACTGTAACAGAAGATGCAGTGACACCAAGTCTGGTGCTGAGAGCAATTAAAAATAAGTCACCATAGGTAAATGATGGGGTTTTATTTTAGCACACTAAAATTTTGCAAGCAAATAACATATTCAGAAATGTGTTGTATGCAACTAATACTGATCTTTTTTAGCAATTCCTATCCATTTTTAGTTCCTTTTCAGAGAATTAAGGTGTCCTACTGAACTTCTGAATGCTTCTTAAAACGAAGAGTGTGATGAGCTAACAACAAACAAATGTAGGAATCAGTAAGCACCAGCCAGGACTCCAGGATAGATCAGCGATAACGATCAACAGTATGAGAAATGTATTAACTTCTACGTTGCTGAGCTCATTCCAAGCATAACTGGAAACCAATACTAGACAGTGATTTGAAACACTCTAAGAAGAAAGGAATGTAAACATAATGAATCAAAAATATGTTTGCTAATATCAGACTGATTTGGAAGGAAAGCAGTCAATAAATACAAGGTCTAGAGTATAGCCGGAGACAGCGTGATAAAGAGCTCGAAAGGGCTGAAGTGACTGGAGCCCCTGGAAAAACTCCAGCGGAGTTCAGCATCTCTAACCTCGAGGTTCCACACAGCTGTAAGGGGATGAAGCTGTTCCRTGTGGTTGGCATTATCGAGGAAGCAAAGAGGCTGGGAACACGGATAGAGATGCSATAGCTTGCTACTGCGACTGATGTGTAAGGGGGCTGGAAATCAAGGAAATTTATGGCATAATTCCTGTTCCCACTTGCTCAGAACAACTGTTAACCAGTCTGTGAAGTCAAGGATCTATTTTTCAGAATGAAGCGTTCAGACCTTGGGATATAACTGCTTTCCAGCCTGAAGCAGAGTAGACAAAATCATTAAATTTGTAGCCATAGAAGTAGGTGACCGCTTCTGTTTCTCCATTTAGGGCCTTGCTTTTCCTCTTCTGGTTGCCTCTTCCTTGTCTGTTGCCCCTCACCTTCCTTCATGCTGAATGGCCAGCTGGTACTATCCCGCAGCAAAACACCTGCACTCTGCCGCTCTCCTAAGAGTTGCTGGCATTGTTTTTCCTCCAACAGTAAAATCTCCAAGGCGTCCATAAAACAAATCCACTGTGGACAGGCAGCGTGATCCAACCCCGTGAATAATGACAAGACACACCGAAAAGTGACTGCTCGTGCCAGAGGCAAACACAAAGTGTTGTCCCTTAGGGCAAAGCTCAGAAGTCTCACTTTGCTTTTTCATCCAGCTCAAGGTTCTTTCTTTTACCACAACGAGTACTGCTATACATCTAAAGGGGTCTTCTCTGCCTATCAACGTTTCCCTCCCTGCACTTTCCTCACTGGATTTTTCAATAATAATGAAGAACAAATTTAACACATTAATAAATGATTTATTCCTCCAAACATTAACAATCATTAATTCAAGAAGCCTGAAAAATGTTGCTATAAATTAAATACACATATTATAAATATATACTGCCAGAACTAACGCACAGGTGAGTAAGAGATGTGTTTGGTGAAGTGATTTCCAACCTTTCAATCTCCTCCCCTAATTCTTTCTTCTGGCCTCCACTACCATAGCATTCGATCGCCTCAAAACTTTATGTATTGTAATAGTTAGGAATAGCTAAATGTAGCTTGCAACATGATTCATGAAACTGCTTAAAATCAAATACTATTAATATACCAGCCCACAGGAACAAAACACGGTACACATCAAAAGAAAAATCTGCAAAGCACAGCAGATACTCGAAAAATCAATAGAGGAACTGACCTTAAAATCCTACTGTGATGTGAAAGAAAAGCAAACTAACCTGCTAGTTCCTCTGAACGAGGAAAATTGAAGTGTTTCTGCCACAAGCCATTACTATGTTTTATATTGTTTCATAACTTCGCCATTTCAGTGTCCAGCCTATCATAAAAAACATTTCTGCTAGAGAAGATAGAGTGGGTTGAAAACTGCTCAATGCTTTTTCAAAAGGTAACTGGTTGTAGAAAACAATTTCTTTTTTATTTTTCTAAATGGCTTTTGGAGCTGAAAAATTTGAGTTTCTTTCTCAAAGGTCTTTTTTTCTCTTTATTTGGTTTTCTACCCCTTCTTGCCTTTGCCAGTGAACACAAAACATTATGGGGAAAAAAAGAAAGGACAAAACCAAAACCCATCCATTATTTGTGTTTTTTTTTTTGTTTCCCACAGCATTCTGAATACTTAAGAAAATCTGTAAAAATTCAATGTTGCCCCAAATTGAATGAGTTATTTTCAGTTTTCAGCAGATCAATGTGATATCCAAAGAGCAAGCAGAGTGCTTAGAGGGCTGAGCAGCAGCACAGGGACTAGGAATACGACTTAGTTTCAGGAGAGATCTGGATGGCCAAGTATAATTCCCACAGTGAGCAACGTGAATTATATTCCCTTTCTTTCTCCCTTTCTGAGGAGGATCTGGCTGGTTTCCCCAGAGATCAGTTGTGCTTCTCCTTCCTCTCTGTTCCTGCCTCTCCCTCTCACTGACTCCGATCATTTCCTGATTCCTTCTGATTCCGACACGGAGGAGCCTCACACTTGGGCTCTATTCCCTCTACCTACTCAAAGCCTGGTAGGAGGTACGGGAACAGGAGACATGTAGCCTCACGTAACCTGGGTGGCATTGCTACTCCAAACTGTTCACAAATAAAACTTAACAACACTTCAGAAGAGATTGCTGTCAGCTTGTGATTAATGTACGTTCCACCATTCAGCCATTAATTCCCTTTAAAGAAGGATTTGTTAAGCATTGTTATGACTCTAATGGAGCTCATCCTACTTTTTAATTGGGGGAAAATCAGCCATCAAGAAACATGGAACACTTGATTTTCCAATTAAATTCTGCTACAGTTTGGAACGTGTTTTTATTGGAGAGAGATGTGCCTAGCTGCCTAAATATTGCTTGGATGACAGGCAGAAAGATCTATTCTTGAGCTATTCACACTAGCAATCATCTGTTTTTCTCCATGCAAATTGACTCAAAATAGGTTTATTTTGCCACTGTATCAGTAATCAATAGCAAGATTGAAAGATGAGAAAGAAAGACAACAGACCAACCAGGAGGACACTGCAAAAAGCTGAAGTGAAAAATGGGTGACTGTATTCTTAATAAGTAAGCAGAGACAGACTGACCCTACAATTTAACGGAAACTACATGATAGCAGCAAGAAAGAGTTGCCAATGATGAAGATCAAGAGGGAGACATGGGAGAGTCCCTGTGATCAGYCATTGCTCAGTTGAGGTCCTTTTAATGAAGTTGTCCTGCAAAGAACAGCATGTGCGATGATGATGTCAGATGATAGCTGTACACAGGCCACACTCTTTGCATACGATTTCGCTTCTCGGGTTTTCACAATGTATCAGTGACAAGAAAAACAGGAGAGAACAGTTACTATTTCTCTGTGTGTCTGCTTTTATTTTTCACCCTAAAATGATGGAAATTATTGTTGGATCCTTGCTTTGGTTACATTCCATGGGGGCGTGGGGTGCAGGAGGAGATGATTCCAGCATGGCAATGTTCAATTTTACCCCCGGCTCATAGCAGAGCGCGCTGCATAAAATCCCTGTAAAATCTAAATTTAAAAAAAAAAAAACCAAAACCAAACCAAAAAAAGTCTTCTGTAATTTACACATGAACTCTTCTGAGATTTCAGAGAGTGTTAGCAAAGGAAGAAAAAAATATCCATGACTTTTTCTTATACTAGAACATACCACCATATTTCTCTCAACAAAGCTGAAACCAAACAAAAACCTGTGTCCCCCCCCCCAGCTTACAGTGTTACACTCCAAGGGTATCCTGAGTTGATAGAATTCTGAATATTGCCTCATCTAAATGCTTCAGCTGGGACTTCTCATCTTACTGGTTTTATCTCTAAGAGATTGTGCACTTCTCAATGGATATTAAGATCATTCTTAAAGTTACCAGGAAGAAACAGTAACTCACATTTTCCTAATGCAAAACAAAAAAAATGTTCACACAAACGTGGACTTAGGCACATACATATATATATATATGCCTGACATGCTCTGTCTTTGAATCTAAAATAACAGGTATAGCCTAATAGCTTTAGTCCCCTGTACCTTAGGATGCTGAAGCAAATACAGTTCTAACATTCTGCCTACATACACTCATGGCTAGGATGATTCATAGTCACATAGTTTCTATATCAAGACTGGTGAACATACACAATCACATGGACTTCAGAGCAGTGCCCATCACCCAAGTATCCAAGACAAGCCTTTCCCTTTTCCTTCCAGACAGATGTTCCACCCTCTAGCCATGCTGCTCACTTGTTTCTCACATTTGTTCTTGAGGCACTGCTCTTTAGATAGCCTTTCCAGCTCATCCAGGGACTCTCAAGAGCACAGACTTACTGACTTTGTCCATAGCTATCCTGTATGGCAAACAGAATTACGATAAAACATGCCAATTTTTACTTGCTACCTAAACTAAACAAAGAACCCGAAGCATCTCCAGGTGCTGAGGATTAATGCAATACTCCTTCTTCCTTACCTCTGGATGACTGATCAGAAAAAGAACAAAAGAAAGCGGACTATTCATTTCAGATGTTTTATTAGAATAATAAATACAAACTCAAACTAACAATTTACAAACATGTGAACACAGAGAAGACTCTGGTTTTAACCGTATCTAAAGGAAACGATTATTGCATTGTTTAGTATCTTTCATGAGGACTAGAATTTGCCACTTTTACCCCAAAAATTAAGCATGGAGATGTTACAAGTAAGGCTTTGTAACTTCTGGAACTACTGTCTGGTATGGCAGAGTCTTAACCACTTTGGTCCGAGCTCTAGCTACTTGTGAATGCAGTAATGAGACTGGATACAAGCATCACACAAGTTGGTACTAGGCCCAGCTTGAACCTCAAGTTATTACCTCAGGCAATAGAACAATATATTATACACATCTTGAAGGCCTGATTTTGTCTTTCTCTCAAATATGTTCTTGTATTGCTCATACCTAAAACCTGTAAATGGTGCATGTTTGTGTCAAGAAACCTACACAAGAGGTATGTTCAAAGCCAAAAGAGACTTACCAAACTAAATCCCTGCAGGTATTTTTATACCTTCAAGAAAAAAAATCAGGTTTCTAGCCAATTTAAGGACAATTATTTCCATTCTCCAAACAGATGTCAGACACCTATATAACATGTTAAAAGATAAACTCAGTGACATACTGTTAATCAGTGAAAATTCTTTGTTACAAATCCTTTCACTGCACCAGTTTCCAAAGAAGTCAAAAGAAATTATATTCTACAAATCTCATTTAGTTGCTATCATCTGGTACCAGCGTTGTTTAGAAGCTTGCAACGATATTTTCTTTTGTTGTGGCGTAAGAGGCTCCCAGTCCACCATATTCTAATTGGGCACCAAGTGAACTGTCATTTACTGTGCTTGTAAATCAGCAGGACAGTAAGGCCACTGGGTGTTACCATAATACAAGTAATAAGAAGGCAAAACCATGTTGATTTCTGTTTCATCACAAAACATTTATGATCTGCTCAGGAGAACTCAAATAGTTTTGAGGCAGATTGTCACAAAAGTTTCTGTATTATAATCGGTATATATAATATAATATAAAGTGCAGGACCTTGGGGAGGGCAGGAACTGCCCTTTTGTTTTGTGCAGCACCTACAAACTGTATCTTGACCAAAGGATCCTAAGCAGGACCTAAAAACTATTAAGAAGTAGCAACAGTTCTGGTCATTAGATATTGCACTCATTTAGAAAACAAAACAAAACAACCCCCCGGCCCCCAACCCACTATGTACCAGAAGCAGAAATACAATAATTAATGAGGTAGAACTCAAAATACTAGTAATAGAAGTGCATTGCTTTCATTTAATCTGATTTCTCCTTAAGCCAGCCCTCCCTAAAAATTACAGAGATTCAACTTTGGCATAAAGCAGCACTGAACGACCACAACTCAGGCGGCTTATTCAATACTGCCTCACTTCCTCACCTTCCCTTGGAGGGGTGCACAGCCAAAGGACATGTCTCCCTGAAAACCGCTGTCTACTTCTCGGCCCTGCGGAAATCAACATAAGCTATGCTAACGGGGCCAAGATTTCACCCAGGTTCTGCAAAACAGCAGCTGGAAGGAAAATAAAATGAATTAACCTGCTAAAACACCATGGCGCGAGCAGCCGCAGTCAGGCCGGTTGTGACCCTCTGCCAGAGGATCCCAGCCGCCGCTACGGCGGGCCCGAGGGCCGGATCCGCGCCGCTTGCGGGCTGCTGTGAGGGGAAACCGCCCTCCCTCAGCGCCTCCGGGCCACAAGTGAGCCTGCACGGCCGAGCCTACAGGCAGGGAAGCTGCTGCACAGCCCCGCACCGGCCGAGCGAGGACAGAGGGGGCCGGGGACGGGAGAAGCGCCCTCCCGCCGCCCGCGCCGCCCTCCCGCCCCTCAGCCCGCGCATGCGCAGCAGGTGCCGCCGCGCTCCGCGCGCCTTCCTCCCCCCTCCCCGCCTGCGCCCGGCCGTGCGTTCCCGGCGTGCCCCGCGCGCTCTCGGCGTTGACGTCACCGCAGCCCGGCGCCCGCCGCCATTGGAGTTGGAGGCTCCGGCTCCATCCCTCGCTGCGGCCCGACGGCGGCGGGCAGGCCCGGGCGGCGCGGCCCGGGGGTATGTGAAGCGACGGGGCCGGCAGGGTGAGGCGAGGCGCGGGACCGGCGCCGGCCTACCGTCCCCTGGGGCGCGCTGAGGAGACGCCGAACGGCGGCGCGCGCGCCAGCGGCCCCTTTCCCTCCCCCTCGGCCCCGGCCCCTTCCCCTCCCCGGCCGCCGCCTGAGGGGAGAGGCGCCGCCGCCGCCCCTCCGCCAGGCCCCGGAGCTCCGCGCCGCGCCGAGCGGCCCTGCCTTCTCTCCCGGCCCTCTCTGCTGAACCACGGCGGCCCTGTACATGAATTATGTCTGCCACAAGCGTTGACCCTCAGGTAAGTGGCGGAGCGARGCGCGGGGCCTGCCTCCTCCCCAGCCGGGGGCGGGGGCTTTCCCTTGCAGGCCGGTGCCTGTGTCTGGCCCGGGAGAGGCTTTTCCTTTCCCTCCCGGCTGCTTTGGAGCTTAATCTTTCTCGTTAACTTCCCCCGTGGGCACAGCACGTTCCCACTGCCTTTCGAGAGCCGTGGCCATTTCTAAGGAAGGCCGGTGCTGAATGATACGTGAAACATACTCCTCAGCTCCAGTTTAAACGAGCCCTGATAAGTTGTTAGCCGTTTTTATGAGCTTCTTATCCCTCCTCCAAAGCTGTGTGTTTTGCAATGACAATATAAGCGTTTTTCTGAAATTAACTTTTTTATTTCCCCTCTCTTTTTTTTTTTTTTTTTTTTTTTTCCTTTACCCCATCATGTGCCATGGCTTCCCAGAGACCGAAAGGACAGGATAATAAAGGTGAGGATCATGCTGGAATCTAGTCGTTTAAATTGTTATTCGAACAGATGAATTATGGAGATACCTGTAGGCGAGCAGAAAGGTATTGCTCTTAATCCGTATGGATAACATCTGGRACAAAGGAAGTTGTGCTTTGTTTCAAAAACAACATAAACTGTTATTCRTACAAGCTTGCTTGCATCCCACTTAATGCTACTGAGTTTACGGTGGGAAGGACTATCTGTTAGTAATAAACATAATAATGCTCCTCATTTCCTTAAAATAAAGCAGATTTCTACATAAAGTCACAAGGATATGCCTATTCAATATATATTTTTACATACTTTTGCATAGTCTCTTCCTGCTATATCAGTACAATTGTTACTTCTCTGCTGTTGACAATATATGTTCTAGCTGTCACATATAAGCCTRCAAACTTAATTATTTAAGGAATTTTAAATAAAAAACTGTTAACTTCTGATGAGATAATAAGCTTKTTATGATAACTCCCGTGCTTCATTTGAAATTAAATTTAATAACAAGTAATCTAAGAAAATACCTTGATTATTACTGTGATTGCTAGTAAGTGTGTAACTGTTCAGGCTTAGAAACTAACAATACTCAACTCATAACTGCTTTTTAATATAACTTAACCTGCCTTAAAAATCCAGGTCCTTCTAGTTACAGGAAGTTTGACACTATTTCCTGTGTTTGTAAATACTCTTTTACCTCTACTCTCCCTGACAAACTTTGCTGAAATATTCTGGTAAATTCCCAAACTTGTTTGCTAAACATCCTATTTGGTATAGTGTTATTTTTAGTTTAGTTTAGCTGTTCTGTGAAATAGGTAAATAAAGCAACTATAACATAATGTACTTGACCTTGTTTTCTTAAATTTAAAGTAAACAAACAAAATTATTTGAAGTGACCTAATAACAGCTTTGGGTTTGTATAGCTTTCAGTAATGGGTTTTGAATGCTTTTCACACATTAATTCATGCTTAAGTAGGCCTTTGATTATGGCAGATATCTCTCTCTTATACATGAGAAAGTTGAGACTTAAATTTTCCTGAAACTGTCAGGATATCAAGGCACTTAGCAGTCATTATTTCATAACTATAACCTCACCTCATCTTACTTTAGCCAACTTAACTTAAGCAAGCAGTGAATAACACATGCTGGGAGAACTGTGAATTAGTTTCTGAGAGTTCTAATTATGGACCAGAACAATAGATGTTGTTTCCCAATAGTTTTCACAAAATTCTTGTCAATAATTATTTTTTTGTTCAGAGGTAATTCACATGAGTTGTCTATTCACTCTTGACTGTACAATTATTTTTTTTAAACTTTTAAATCTACTCAAATTTGGTTTTATAAGCAATAATATAAAGAGAAACCATTCTGGGGAAAAATGTCATCCCTTGGTCTTTTTATGAGTCTTTCATGCTGTGAAGAAGAAATACAGCTTTTCATAAAATAACGTAGGGTGGAACTCTACTGAAATGCTACGAAGCAGTATTAATATGTGGTAACCTTGTTTCTTCTAGTACAAAATGGTTCGTTGCATCAGAAGGATACAGTTCATGACAACGATTTTGAACCTTACCTTTCTGGGCAGTCAAATCAGGTTAGTGTATTTTTAACTTAATTTTTTTTTCTTAGGCATGCTGTCGACACTCAATTCATAGGATTGTGTTGAGGGAGCAAATTCCTTAAATAGAAATGGAAAAAGAAATGACTAGCATATTGTGTTACTTAGTAATACAACTAGCATTTGTGCTCACAAAGCTAATATTACTCTGCATATCCAGATGGCCACAAGTGAAAATGAAGTTAATGTTTCAACTAGTGTCTGCTGATTGCTCCTCAAATGGCAGGTTATTCATACGGTTGGACTGTGACAGACTATTTGATCTTAACAGTTCTTGGATAGATGAGTTGCGTGTGAGAGTCTGAAGGTTCTGCTTTTGGGATTTGTATGATTTGTATAATTTGTATAATCCTAGAAATCAGCGTAGTTGAAATTTGGTTTCGATGCTTTCTAGATAGCTTGTAGAGGTGTCCCACTTGCTTTTTACACTTCAGCAAATATTGTTGTCCTTTCATGTCCTCTGAAATACCTTAGGAATTAAAAATGTGTTATTTTAAGAGTAAGGCACTGTAATGTAAACTCTCAATATAATCCAGTTCATTATAATGTATGTTAAATCAACATCCATGATTTGAATACCATTATAAATTGAAAATATCTTTTAATTGAAGTAATTTTTGACTTAACATTAAAATCTTCAAAGTGAACAAAGTGTATAGAAACTGGAGATGCAAAAAGTTTTCTTTCACAAATACAAAATACCATTTCAGAGAGAGACCTACYGAGGTACACTGTTATTTCTTGGCAGAAAGGCTAAGTGTTATGTTTTAAAAGGGAAATGTATAATTCAACATGAAGCTGATAGATGCCACTGTTAATATTGGTGACTTCACTGAACTCGCTTGCAAAAGAAAATTATTCTACATGCTAAAAATAGCATATAATATGCTGTTTTGTTTCACTGGTGGAAATTGTCATTTAATCTTGAACACTAGAGCAAACAGTATCAATTCATGTACTGTGTATTGGTTATCTTCAAGGTGTATTAAACATTTTTGTTAGGGCTGTCAGATAGATGGAACTGCATTAAGAGTTTGTTTTGGATCACAGCAGCTTTCCGGAAGGGTGCAAACTTTAGCACAATATAGGTATACTTGAGCTCGTTTCCATCCTGGAAGCAATCGAGACATACCACTGTGGAAGTCAGGACAAGTGTATATTTGGCAACATGAATTGTCTTCTGAGCTCTGCACTGTGTGGGTTCTGGGTTCCGGCTCCCAAGCTAAGCTTCGTAGTCCCCTGCAGCATAGATGTGTTCTCTAGACTTACACAAAATTAAATTGACTTAATGGGAAGCGCTCCCTCTTCTCTGGAATTACTGTACTGTAGCAGGGATAAAAGCAGGAAATTTATGGGGAAAAAAGGAAGTAAAATTTCCTTTTTTTAATGCAGATTTAGTTTTGAAAGAAACTGAGGTCTTCACCTTTCTCTAATTTTTTTTAAAATTCTACTTCATCACATTTGTATGTAATTTTTAATTACTTAAAACCAAGAGTATGTTTCACATTAGGAAAACATATGAACATTAAACTTCATATAGAAAAAATGTAGAACCGTCTATTATAGTTTAATTCTAGGAAATTTGTCTTAGCTGTCAACAAGCCCTGTTATTAGGTTTAAATGGAAAAATTGCTATGACTGTTAGAATTTCCATAATTCTAATAAAGCTTTCTTACATGAAAGCGTAGCTCCATTGACCAATTTATTTATGCTGCAGTAAGAAATTGGCATGCTACAAGAAACAATTGTGTAGGTTGTCTTATAATTTTAGGTGGAAAGTGACAGTAGCATTAATTAGGACTGTGAGATTTTTGTACYGAAGACAACCATGTTTCTGAACAAAGCCTTATTACCTAGTTATTCAGTCAGATTTATTCAGCCCTTTAAAATTACTGTAAAATGTAAGTGACTTACAAAAAAAGATTTGAAACCAACTGGATATTTTAAAATACTTTAAGAAATTAAAACCCCAGCTGATACAACAATATATTTGACATCAGAGATCAAATGTRGGTTGGTAATATTGTGTTAATTTCATATTTTAAAAATAAAATTAGTCTTTAAAATGAGTATTGAGTGTGTTACATAATCAAATAAAATATAAATGTCTTCCATCTTTCTGTTGAAAACTGCTCCCAAGTAGTGGTGCCTTCTTTTTGTTCCATAAAGGTTCTAGTATCCAAGTAGCAGTAGTTCATACAGATCAAAGTTGAGATGTGGTAGCTTTTTGTTACAAAGCACGCTAAAAGTACTTTTAAAGGGAACTGAGTGAAGTAGAGTATTCATAAACAAAGTTATATTCAAAGCAGGAGAGGCATCCCTCATGTAATGTCATCCAGAACCAAAAGATTATTCATAAGTAACAGGGAATTACTAGCAAGCAGCATACTTTGGGAGAAAGAAGSATTCCCTTCCTAATTAACCTAGAATGTTTGGGTTTGGGGTTGGGTTTTGGTTGGGTTTTTTTAATATTTTTTTTAATAAAAAAAACACAAACAAAAAAAAAAACACGGAAGGGTGCAGAAAGGTCAAGGATAAGTTTGTTGAAATAAAGGTACTGCTGTTGCMGTGAATGACTTCTGCCAGGGTTTCTTTTACACACTCTGGCATAAAGCCAGACTGAATGTTTTGTAAGGATGTCTGCTGAAACTTTCCTTWAATCTTGTTAGAATCCTTGTGGAAACTTTACAGGCTGTGTGACAGGAGGTGACAGTCTCAGGAATTGTCCAGAATCCTTTAGCAGAAATATTTTAGGACAGAACACCTGCTTTCTCTAGGCTTATTCTTTTTGGTCTTAATAAATTCTAAATCTGTAGAATATATGAACATAAGTATCTCTGAAGAACTATTTATTTTTCTTAATATTAACACTTTGAGATATAACACATAACAATCTCAAAGTTAAGTCTTTTTCAGAAAAATTATGTTTTCATATGCTAAATATTGAATGTTTTAGCTTGGGAGTCTCAGAAAATGTAAAGCATTTTAGAGGATCTTATAGGAAGGTGGATTGTGTACCTCTTGTTGATGATAGAATTTGCACGTAAATAAAAGCAGCATGAACAGTGGCAGAGATTATTACTTTTGAATCAATAATGCTGGATTTAGGCTGTTTAAATCTCAGAAGTGGTTGCAGTACTGTATGTAAATCTTGGCATTTTATAGTATCATTCTGTATATGGAAAGTAAGGGTATTGAATTACTCTGGCTTTGGGATGTCATGGAAAGGAGTCATTGAAAAATGAGCAATACAAATGGCTCTGTGTATCAGTTGGGTATTATGCTTATCTTCAGCAAGGAGTTTTTTTACTTTATTTTTTGAATGATCTGAGAAATAATCTGATTTTTTGAAAAATGACTGAAGTTCCAGTGCAGTTTTGCTGATTTTGCAGATATATTTTTTTCAAGTTTAAAATCTTGCCGTTTGAAAGAAATCTTAGTTCCTCTTCTTGAAATAATCTTTCTTCATGAATAAGGAGAGGTTAGCTACTGTTTGACTCATTAACAGGAGATGTTGGCCTTCCTTCCCCCTCGCTGGTAGTTACAGTCAGAGTGTCAGTTTGGAAGGTCTCCAATATATATGCTTCAAGTTTATTTAAAGAGAGATAAAACCTATTTTAGAATATTCTGTATTTGTTCTTTTGCATTGTTGAATATGAGAAAYGTACGGAATGCTTCAAAATCAGGTGTCAGCAGAAGATACAGAGTGGAAGGAAAGGCTTCTCAGCTTGGGCTAAGCAGCAGTTGAAAGGGAGGAAAAGGGGATCTGCTGGTCTATAACTGGTCAGTCTCTTATTTCGTAGAGTGGAAAAGATGGCCTATTTGGAAGGACAGTCAGAAACAGTCTTGCACATTTATAACTTTACTACTGAGGAAGGAAGAGACTTTTGCAAAGGGCTGAATATGGTCTTTCTTAAACAGTTTGGATGGCATATATCACATGCTGTATTTGCATATATTTGTCTCTACTGGTCACCTTCATTTCAGTTTGTAGTTGTTGGGTCTACTTACAGCAAACTTGGTATGCTTCTTACTGTGTGATCTCACTGTGGTCCTGTCTGTGTCAGAAATAGCCTTTGCATGTTTTACCACTTCAGGTATGTTTTGCTTGTCAGGGACTCAAAACAATTCCATAATGAGGACTGCAATCATGGTTTTTTTTTATATGTGCTGTCATATTTAAGTAATTTCACCTAAAACTTCTCCCGTGTAGCGATGCAGAAATACTAAATAGCCTTAGTTCTGTGAGACACAAAATATATTGTTGTATAAGTTCCTTGAAATATTTTGGGGTATTGGTAGATTAAATAATTCTGGAAGAAGCCACAAAATACCCTTAGTAATGTAAATAAGTTTACATGGTTTCAAAATCTCAAATACTAACCTCACTGTGAGCCACTAGTCCTGGGGTGTATTATAAATACCCAGATACTGCATTTTAGCCCTGAATCTTTCTTGGAGTGTGAACTAAGATCTGTAATTAGAAATTAAATTACTTTGTCTCTATTGTTCTTTTCTATTTGGTGGTGAAGAGTGTTGGGGCTATTTATAAATGAAGGGGTTTTTTTATATCTGAAGTTACCTTTTTTTTTTCTCTTTAACAGAACAGTAGCTATCCATCAATGACCGATCCTTATCTGTCCAGTTATTATCCACCATCTATTGGGTTCCCCTATTCTCTCAGTGAAGCACCATGGTCTACAGGAGGAGATCCTCCTATCCCATATCTCACCACCTATGGACAGCTCAGTAATGGAGATCATCATTTTATGCACGATGCTGTTTTTGGACAGCCTGGGGGTCTGGGAAATAATATCTATCAACACCGGTTTAACTTTTTCCCTGAAAATCCTGCCTTCTCAGCTTGGGGAACAAGCGGATCCCAAGGACAGCAGACTCAAAGTTCAGCATATGGGAGCAGTTACAGCTACCCGCCTAGTTCACTGGGCGGTACCATTGTGGATGGACAAACAGGATTTCATAATGATACATTAAATAAAGCTCCTGGAATGAACAGTATTGAACAGGGAATGGTTGGACTTAAGATTGGTGGAGATGTTACTACTTCTGCGGTGAAAACAGTAGGTTCTGTTGTCAACAGTGCCGGGATGACGGGTGCCCTCTCTGGTAATGGTGGCTCTAATGTAAACTTGCCAGTATCTAAACCAACTTCTTGGGCTGCTATAGCTAGCAAGCCTGCGAAACCACAGCCTAAAATGAAAACAAAAACTGGACCTGTAATTGGAGGAGCATTGCCACCTCCACCTATAAAGCATAATATGGACATAGGTACTTGGGACAATAAGGGTCCTGTGGCAAAAGTTCCTGCCCCCCAACAGATACCTTCTCCTCAGTCTGTCCCACAGCCACAGCAACAAATTGTTCAGCCTGTTCCAACTCAACCTCCTCCATTGACTCAGCCACAGTATCAGACCCCTCAGCAGCCACCCCAAAATCGCTGGGTAGCTCCTCGCAACAGAAATGCAGCTTTTGGCCAAAGTGGAGGAACTGGTAATGACAGCAACTCAGCTGGCAGTACCCAGCCTAACCCTGTTCCAAGTGGTGAGTCCCATCCTGTTCTTGAAAAACTGAAAGCTGCTCACAGCTATAACCCTAAAGATTTTGAATGGAACCTTAAAAATGGACGTGTGTTCATAATAAAGAGCTATTCTGAGGATGATATTCATCGTTCCATTAAGTATTCTATTTGGTGTAGTACGGAACATGGCAACAAACGCCTGGACAGTGCTTTTCGGTCCATGAATAGCAAGGGTCCAGTCTACTTGCTATTCAGTGTCAATGGCAGTGGACACTTCTGTGGAGTAGCAGAGATGAAATCACCTGTGGACTATGGCACCAGTGCAGGTGTCTGGTCTCAGGACAAGTGGAAGGGGAAATTTGATGTCAAGTGGATCTTTGTGAAGGATGTGCCCAACAACCAGCTCCGACACATCAGGCTGGAGAACAATGACAACAAACCCGTTACAAACTCCCGTGATACACAGGAGGTGCCCTTAGAAAAAGCAAAACAAGTGCTTAAAATTATTGCTACTTACAAGCACACGACCTCCATCTTTGATGACTTTTCTCATTATGAAAAGCGCCAAGAAGAGGAGGAGGTGGTGCGGAAGGTAAACTTATTAAAAAATTTATTTTATACACAGATATGGGGAAAATGAAATGTGAAGGCTGCTATGGTGGAAAAAATGTAAGTAGGAATTCGAAATGTTTTTAATACATCTCAACTTGGTTTTATGTGTGTTTAGCAACACAAAAAACAAACATGTTTATTTGTCTGTGACAATTTCATAGCTAATGCATTTCAAAGCAGAAAGTTAAGCAATAATGCAGGTGAAGGACATTATGTCCAGTGTTTTGGAGTTTGATTTATTTTTTTTATCTTAAAATTGTTAATAAACTAGAAAATAGTTTCTGTGCCAGAATTGGATTCTGCCAATGATTGCCGCTTAAGTTTTTTGCCTTATAAATATGAGGTGTTTTAATGCTGTTTGACTGGAACTGGGCTATTACAATTGATACCTGTGTTGGCATTTGAAATTTGTACATCACCTCTAAGAGCAAGAAGCCTGATCTTGTTTGTTCAGTTCTTTTGGTGTAGTCTTTTAAAAGTCTGTAGTCTTCAGTCTTTTCCAGCTCTCTGGAAAAGAAGGGGTTGCATAAAATTGCTGGAATAGTGCTAGAAGGATTGCGTTTCTGCTGCTGAAGTCACGTGTATTATTATTTGGGCAAATAAAGGTTTTCAGTTCCGAGGTCTAATCTGTCTACTAATTCTTGAAAAGAAGTTTTGAGTGAAGATATAGTAAGAGAAATTTGGGCAGTAAGTGGGGAAGCGTAGTAAAAACTTATATACACTTTCATGGCTCTAAGTCTACCGCAAGAGACATCTGTCCCTATCTATCCCATGACCTCAGTTTCAAGAATGCCTTTCTCTAATTAGGCAGTCTAGAAGTAATGGACTGACAAAATAATAGGTGTTGGGATGTGTAGTTACTAGCTAAGTGACACTTAAAGTTGCTTGATATTGATAGTGTTTCAYAGACTTTTTTGTATAGCATTTCAAATAAAGCATTTATTTGACAGGCTAGTTTAGTGTAGCTCACACTTGCTTCAAAATGTTTTTGAAGCAAAGACTTAATGCATGTTCCTGGAGCTTAAATTGAAGTCGGCATTTTAAAGGTTTTATTGCCACTTAGAAGTGCAGATAAAATTGCTTTAAACTGTCTTCATAGAATGTACCCTTAAATTATGAGAGGAAAGGAGATCAGTGTCTTAAGAACTTTTTAGCTCAACTTTTCCTAGCCCTCAGATACGATGGGCATAGCATACCTCAACACAGCAGGGAAGGAGAGGTTAAGATTTGAAGTTTTTCTTGTGTACTCCCTGTGGGGTTCCACAGGCTAAAACGGAAAAGCCTTTACTTCAACACTTCGTTCCTTCAGTAGGCAATTAGCAAGTCAATATTTAATGCRACCTGTATCTTGAAGAGAGGTGTTCCCTTATGTAGGAGAGAATGTTGAGTAAGTCAGAAGGCCTCAGTTCCTTTGTCCAGTGTTTACAGTGTATGGGGGTGATTGKTTTGGGTTTTTTTTAATTAATGCTGAGTGCCCCAGTGATTTGCTGCCAAGTCTGGAGGGGAGAATAATGTGCGTGGTGAGGAGTGAGAGTACTGGGAGAGTGATAGGAGAGCTAGTCTTGAACAGTTAACTTCCTGGCCTGAGGAAGATCCAGATGGCTGCGTACTGAACGCCGAACTTCCTTTGCTTTGTTGTAGCTCAGGGGACTGATGTTCAACTATTGAGCTGATTCCGCTTTGGGATGTTTCCATACACACAGCTATTTCCCACTTTCGGTTCAAGTGCTGATGCAATATTCTTACTCAGGTCACTGCTTTATGACAGGATCAGTTTTTCAAAATAACGCGTTTTTTCTGCCTCATTAAAACTAAGGCTCTAGCTTGTATGATGCATTCAGAAAATAAACTGAAGTCTAATTTAACATTTCTTAGATTCCTCTGAATAGCTTAGAAAATAGGACAATATACAGACAATTGAAGTACACTGAGGAAGATGATAATGCTAGAGAGGTAAAGCAGATCAACAGTGAGGGAATGAAAAATAAGATACTGCTTGTTGGGTGGCATTCTATAAAACTATTGTCTGGAAAGTTAGTATTTTCCCCTTCATCGACTAAATTAATTTTAGAAGTCCAACTGATTACTGGAAGAGTTTCTTTGCAGGATATGTACGCACTTAAACTTCTTRCTGTTGAGAAGTTTGTGCTGTTGAAGTTGAAGCCTTCCTGTTACGCAAAGTTAACCTTCCTGTGACAATAATTTTTGAAAAATCTTATTGCCAGTTAAGGTATCTTATGACCTAATTAACATTTTCAGATCATTGTTTGTATATGTGCCATCTTAATTGGTTTTCAAGTTGCTGTGTTTTTGATTCATTATACTCTGTTTAGCAGTAAAATTACTTGTTGAAATTTTGTGCTTTCATTTCACCACTGTTGTGATTACAAAGGGCTACAATTCTTAAAAATCTCCACATGGAGGGCTTGAATGCTTCAATTTCATTTATACACAAATATTTAGTAGGGAAGAATAACTTCATGTAATCTGTACAATGCAAGCCACTAGCATTTCAGTTCTTCTCTTTAGACGGTTACAGATTGTTGCTAGCCAGTGTTTCCTTAACTAATGTGTGCAGTGTGTGCTCTCTGAGATTAGCTGATCTAGGAACCTCTGTGTTAACACCAAATCATCAAATGTGGATTAGGCAGGTATAATGCTGGATGAAACTCACTAAAGCGCCAAAGATTCACCAGCATTAGCAGTATTGGTTAAGGTCTGTATCATCATCTAGAATTGAGGGAAGATTTGTTTATGCTGGGATGTAAGTCCAGCTTTTGATTTGCTATAGTAATAAACTATTTAAGCCCAGTCTGGTGACCCAGAACCTGGGAAAGGAGTAATAGAAGGGTATTGGTGTTTGGAAGGAAATAGCAAGAAAGTGAGTGGCATGAAATCTCTCCTGACCCCCCCTAGCACTTCTCAGTCAGTTTCCAGGGCCACTACACTGTCCACAGAGAGAAACTTCTGTCATCAAAGCTCATGCTCATAAAACATAAAAAAACTGCAACATGGGTGAGAGCGCATCTTTGAAAAAGAAAATACAGTATAATGTGGCATTAATTATTAACATTCCCTGGAAACATGCTTGCATAGTCTTAACAAAATTGTCTTCTGAAGTGAAAAAGCTTGTAAAGAAAATAAACTTGTTGCAGATTTTGGTATTTATTTGCGTCTCGTGGTAGGACAGATGGGTTGATCTACTGTCAGCAGTTTGTCTTCATAGATCTGTATTTAACTAGATGGTCGCAGTTACTGTACTGGACTGCTGTGCTGTCACCTCTGATCTGTGTCAAGGCATTCGGCTATTCCAAGGTCTACACCTTTCTGTCGTGCTGGAAGAGCTGAGTAGTCTTATCTCAGAAAGCTCTTGAATCACGAAGCTTACCATTTCTCCTTTTGGGTGATTAAATATTGCATAGTGTTAGCTAGTGYATGTTGGCACTTAGAAATACTCATTTTCTTCTAGCATTGTGTATTTCCTTTCAGTATGCTTTCTGTGAACACATTCGTTGACACAGAACTTTTAAGGATGGAATATTGTCCTTCCTCCAAAACTAGTTAAAAAACATTTCTATTTTAAGATTAATACTAATTATGCTTCCTGATATAAAGATAACATATTTTTGTGTCAGAAGTTGAATGCTTTCATCCCACTGACCTTAACAAATAAAGTTTAGTAGGAAGGTTGACAGCTACTTCAGACTGAGGTGAAGGGGACAGAAGTTTGACAGTGATGATTGTCTCCARAATGGAAGCTTCTGCAGGTTTTGTGAAAACCTGTTATTCCTGTGTCTGAAGACTACACATATTAATGTCACAAAGGAGAAGTAAGCAACAGGAGCTCCCCTGTGAGATACCAGAGAATTCCCCTGGAGAAGAGAAACTATAAAGGCTCCGGATGGCTCTTCAGAATCAAAATGAACAAAGCTTTGTTAGTTGCTTACAAAACTGCTTGTTCTTGCTTGCAGTAGTGCTAAATAGCGGTAAGGAAGAGAATTTGAGAGTTAGAGCTTCTAAAAAGCAGCTATGCTCAAGAGCGTGAAGAATTGTTGCATCAGTTTCCTCCCTGTCAGTTTATATGGTTTCAGACACTTTTTAAAAGGAAGACTCAGATTAGCCCCTGACAGGGAAAGCAACCAGCAAGGTAGGAGGAACTGCTTAGTAACTTGCTCAATAAACAGCACTTTTTACTGAATTATAAAGCCTGAGCTGAGTCTCTGAATGCGATGAGCGTACTTTCTAGGTACCAGGTAGAAGTGTCAGGGGCTAGCCTGTCTTCTCTTTATGTGGGACTAGTCCATGAGAATGGAAGACTTTGACTTTTAAAGTAAGTGGGATTATGAGGGTCAGTAGAAGACTGCATGGAAAACTAAAAATAAATTATGTAAGGTGGCAATGGGAAAGAATGGGCTGATGAGCATGGTAGGGCAATGAAGCAGARTGAGGGGGATTTGCCACCTTAGAAACGGAAGGAGGAGGGAACAACTAACTTTTCTGGAAGCCTGAAAATGGGGTTGGTATGATTCAGTTTTAGATTCTTTCTAACCACYTTTTGTTTGAAATGTCAGGCAGCCATAAGTTCTTTTCATTAAGAACATACAACACCTAATATGTTCTGATACTCTCCAGTAAGAAATTACTTYCGTTGACAGTTCATCATAAGTCAGCAGTTAAAAGATAGGGGGAGKACAATTGTTTTTTTTAAATTATACCACTTTATACGGTCTGTTTTGTTCATTCGGTAAAACAATTTTGCTATCTTCTGTCTTAAATCATARATGAGGAGTTCATACTAGACTTTGTTGACTTAATTTTATTATGAAAATGGAAATATTAATATTATTCTGCCTGGAGGCAGAAATCAATATATTCCATTTAAAAAAAAAATCTTCTGATTTTGTGCTGTGACCAGGTGAAGTAGCAAATACAGTCTGTTACATTTATAATGTTTGGTATATTTGCAAATAAGCTTTACATCGCAACAAAAACAATTCCGACATGAACTTTATACAGAAAGATTCCACAAAACAAGTAAAATCTGAAGGCGTTAGTTTAGGAGTTGACTGTTGTTTRCGCTTAGGCTATTTCACAATTTTCTTGCTTTGAAATAGGATTTGGTGCCATATTGATGCATTCAAGTACAGTACACAAAGTAGAGTCTGTACAGGCCTGTTTTGCAGTATACAGTCTGTTTTAAACACCACTAGAATGAAACGGAAAAAGTAAGGCTGAACCCTTTATTCAATCTGCATGATGTCTTAGCTGGAAAAATGCACTGGCCTAAAGATAGAGCAGCATATTTTATTCAACTTGTCTTGCTGTCTTCTGCGCGATCTGCAGCGTGTGGGGACACCTGAAACGATGACTGAAGAGGTCCCCCCCTTYCTTGTTACCGCGTTGCTCAGCTGGTCTGCGTAGGCCCTGCGCAGAGGCTCTGCTCTAAATCTATTTACTGCTGGGAGAGCACAAGTTAGATGAAGACTTACAGCAGCTGAGGGATGCCTGCGGGTATCCCTTAGACTACCTTTRTCTGTTTGCAGTATTTGTGGTTAGCAGAACCTTTTGAGAGAGACTTCAAAGGGCCTACTGGCTTCTCTGCTAGAACACTTTTAGAAATTCTTGGGTTGTTCAGTCTGGCTGTGCTGGTTTTTGTCAGACCATGCAGAAGCATATAACTTTTCTCCCACSTGATGATGTWTTTWTTTTTTTTTCCCCACCTTGTCAGGTATTTCACAGTGCCTCCCAGAATAGCTGAACAGATAGGAAGAATTAGGAACAGAATTTCTAGAGAGCTCAAATCCTATTTCTATTGAACGTGACTAAACTCCAAAGTCATTTGAGTGGTTCAAAATTATACCCGTTCTGTGGAGTTCACTAATCTACCATCTCCTTTCTGCTCTTGTATTGGTCGTGCTACTACTGCAGTRGCTAAAATAATCCAGAAAGTAGAATACTGCAGGTCCTGTTTCTGCTTGGGAATGGTGATACTCCGTACCTTTCTTATAATGACCTTCATCTGCTGTCAGTTTGAGGTGACTGTGCAGGTATTCATTCAGCTGTTCCACTTGAAGCTGCACTTAATATTAAGTTATCAAGTCCTTGGGCTTGTCAGGTATATAGAATATATGTATMAAATGTAGCAGCAATGTTTTAACAAAGTGTGTAATTGGGATCACATTAGTGCCGTTATATTACTAAAAGCTTTTTGCTTGTTCGTTTGACTAAAATCTTTCTTAACTTTTAACTTTTTTCTCTTTGCAGGAACGTCAGAATCGAAACAAACAATAAGAATAAACATATACAGTTTGATATATATACTAGAACTGATATTAAATTCGACTATGAAAAACAAAATTTAAGTATACTGGTGCTGTATCCTGGCATCAGGACAAACTAAAGCTTTCAGCTCCAATATATCTTCTCGTGCAGGGGAAATTAAGTTGTCGCATCTTTAAGTACATTGTAGTTTATTTTTGCCCAAGTGGATCTGCATTAATTTGTATCTTTTTTTCTATGTAAAATTCTGTAGAAATCATTAATAAAGGTGTGTCTGTTTTTATTTTTTTAAGTTGGTAAACAGTTATATTAACCTAATGTGGACCTATACATGAGCATACTAAAGTGTCAGTGCTTCCCAAAGACTTTATTTTGGCACAAATTATGTTCCTAGCCAGATATAGAGATTATGGAGAATACATCACAAATCTTCCTTTATCCTCCTCCCCAACCCTTTTTCTTCATGGCGGAAGTAAGAAACCAYGCATTGATTTTTGTCATTTAAAAAACTTTTAAGATACTGCACTTCAGAATTTTGAAATGAAAAAACTAAATTTCTGATCACTTTGTGCAGCTGCTATGCCTCCTTATTTATCTGTACAATTACACGTTTAAAATTGCTAATGCGCCATGTTGGTTTTTTCTGTCTAGTAGAAAATCAAATTGTCAGTGAAATTGTTTCTCTGGAAAATATTTCCCTTTCACATTCTGTTAACCAGTGCTTCAGTGTGCATTTGTTATACCATATCCTGCCGAGAGTGAGCGAGGTGCTTTCTCTCAGCCATAATTCTGCTTTACGGTTTTTGTAGCTTAATTAAATAATAATGTGATGCTATCAACATTGCAGGGGTTTTGGACAATGTGTTTAAACCTGTTTCAGCTTTCAGGTGTTATTAGTTAATTGCAGATCATTTTTAATCCTTCCCTTCATTACTCCCTCCCACCCCCCAAATCCTAATGCCATTTAAAGTTTTTATACCAATAATGCTGAGCTTTAACGTAGGAACTAATAGTACGGATAATATGATGGATTATGCCTCAGATGTTTAAAATTGACAGTGTGTATGTCTAATTTTTTTCTGTTGGATGAGTAAAAAAACCTGTTTTAAGAAACTGAATTTGCTGTCATGTTTTTGTGGAGTGAGGGGACCGTCGGAGAACCTGTCACCAACTGGAGTTCCAATTAAGCATGGAAATGGTGCTCATGTCCGCTGCTCTAGCACACTGAATCTGCACGTGTTTATTGTAGAGGATCTTTTACTATATTAGAAAGCAAGTATCTTCTGAATACTATTTACTCCAAAAGGACCTCCAATTTAAATAAAGTTTAATCTGTATCATTTAGACTTGTATTTAGAACGTATAACTCTGTCTCTGGACTGTTACTGCCTGTAAGGGGTAATGGACAGCATCAGATTAACTTTTTCCTCTAGGAGAATACAAGCCTTAATAAACAATACATATTTAGCAAGTTTGATGTCATTTTCATTTTTTCCCTGCTTTCAGTTGTCTTCCTATGTTATAATCACCCTTTGTGCCAGCTCGTGAATTAAGTCTGATTTCAGAAGTGTTTTGATTGAATCACTTAGATGTTTGCTATCAGCACACGTGATAGTTGCAGAAGGGTTTCGCAGGACTCTGCGGAGGAGGTCGGAGCTGCTGTGACTGTTACYGTTCCTCAAAGGAAATACACGTGTGTACAGTGGCTGTCACTTGTACTTTCCTTTCTCCTTGTATGGTAGAGAAGCTGAAGAAAGAGTTGGAAGTTGTCCTGTAGCCTTCAGGAGGGAGTATCGYGGGCATGGGTCACCGACATAAGGAAGGAACTTTCTAATTAGCAGTAAAACTCTGAACAGTTTCTTTTGCAGCCGTTGGCTATATTTCCCAACTCTAACTTTAGTAATTTGACTTGATATCTTTTTTTTAACTGACTTTTTGAAGTAATACAGCATTTTATAAACATGTTGCCATCTAGTAAAAGCACCTGCTGTTAGTTTCAGTTGTTATGTCAGGACACTTGCAACTGGTGATTCCAGAGCCGAAATGAATTCAGTTCTGTCTGGACCCTGAAGAGAAAAGTTAGTTACACAAATTGTATATCTTTCCTTAGATCTGAAAAAGAAAAAGTATCTCTGCTGTGATATACCTATAGACCTCAGGTAAATATTTTCTAAAAAAAACAAAAAGAAAACCAAAACCACACACGCTAAAAAAAAAAAAAAACCCAAACAAAAACACAAACAAACAACCAACAAAAAAACAACCAAAAACCCAACACACACACCCCCCAACAAATTGAGAGCCTTTAGCTGAAACCGGTTTGTCTGTATTGTTAAGAAAAGTTCTGATGTGTCTCAGCCTGCTATCTGGCTTTGTGGGTAGCATAAAAAATCCGTAACGGCTTCAGCGTGCAGAGATTTCTTACAGATACTGCAGCGCTGTGGCTGGGTTGTACAGCACTGAGTTAAAATGGGGAGAAAATTTAACAGGGTAAAATAATCACTTTCATTTTGACCAAATTCAGTGTTAATATAACTGAAATGCARACTGGTGGTTCTAATTTTCAATCAACTCATTTCAATTTAAAGAGACGCCTCACTTTTTTGTTTCACAGTGTTCAAATTACACTGTGATGGGGGGGAAAAGCATTCTTCCAGTGTCTGTTGTAGAATAACTTCATGTCATAGGTCTGTCTTACTCTTTATTTAATCCAAGTAATAGTTCTAAAAGAACTT
Organism: Oceanodroma leucorhoa; assembly: GCA_030449065.1. Lineage (NCBI taxonomy): Eukaryota > Metazoa > Chordata > Aves > Procellariiformes > Oceanodroma > Oceanodroma leucorhoa. The sequence goes on along the minus strand of JASVER010000090.1, from coordinate 1,020,588 downwards.
GCCTGTATGCTTTTGGAGTTTGTGCTTAAGTTTACTCCTTAAATGAGTTGCTTTCATTTGATGTTTTTAGAATTTGTGWGTGTTTGACAGTATCCCTGCTGCCTTCCACTTTTAAGCCAAATGTAGCTGGTAGCACCAAATACTGATTACAGAGTAAAGTGAAATTATTTCTCTGGTTTGATTACTGGTCGGTGATGGCAGCATATCACGCTGCTCTGAAGCTGTGAACGTTCATAGGGAAAAAAAATATACTCATTTGCCGGTAGTCACACTGGCAGTAGTAGTACTGAATACTTAATCTTTCTTTATTACTAAAAAGTAATAGTACTCAATCTTTATGGAGATTATATTTGTTGCTGTGAAGGATGGTTTTAAGTGACTTGAGCTTGTAGAGAAAATGATCACGTTAAATTACACTGAGATGTAAGGGCAGAAACAGGCAAASAAAAATAAACAAATTCATGTTCAAGATTACTGCTCTGCCATAACACAATATGCTCGTAAATTAAGGTTGGACTTTGCTTTTTACCTTACTCATTCTTGGGAAAAGGAAACAGGGGATGTTAAACTTAAAATCCTAATTTTTTTCTTTCCTTTTACCCTTTAAAGGACTGTTGATATTAAAAGATGTGTTTCTTCACAAAATRCTGGATTTTTGTTTGGAGAACTTACTCGAAGGTATTAGTGAGATCTCAGTGAAAAAAAGAGTAGTATTTATTTCTTAGTATTAGACTGACCACAGTGCACTAGCGAGCACGGACAAGTTGTGACAGAATGTGTCTTTGCTTTTTTTAATAATGAGTGATTTTATTTGGCCAGGGAAGATGGAAATTCCAGTAAATGTGGACATTAAGAAAACTGGTAGGCAAAGATATTATAAAACTACCAAGAGCAAAATAACTGTTGTAATGTTACTGCCCTTTTCTTGTACRCCTGTTGAGAAAAGTAGTCGAGGGGAGCGAGGGAAGCTTAGTTAAAGTAGCAGATAAATGCAAAAATGAAGCACAAATAATATCTAATGGGGGAAAAGTGTGTTTTGATCTAATGCTCCTTTCCCTGGTCTCTCGGTTACTTYGAATTCTTTATGTTGAACAATCTGTTTCACTTGGAAAAAGCTCTGGCTTTTTCTGACAACAGTGCTCAGCATCTGCTCATTTTAGGAGAAAGCTGTTCGCTATTTTGGGGGAAGTGCAGGTTTTTAATTGGAATTTGTGATACTGCCCAAGAATAGCGTGAGCGTAGCTGTGGCTTTTTCTGTGATAACCACCTCGGCTGTAGCCTGCCTTGTCCACAGTTCCTTTGAGAAAGAACAGCTCTTGTCCAGCCTATTTTTAGAAGTAAGGGAGTTGAGTCAAAATGTTGAAATGACTTAATTGGGGGGTGGCTTGGCAGAGGAAGATTTTGGACTTCACGAGTAATGTGGTTCAGTCYGACGGACTGTGCCRTGGCTGRCACCGTTCTCACGGTGCTACTTCCMGTTCACATATATTGGCACTTTGACCTAATGTTGGGGTGAATGGGCTTGTCTTGCGTAGGAACGTTACTGACTTCACAGCTTTCCTGTCTTCARGAAATTCCTGTTGAAAAAAGTCCATTAAAATTGCCTTGCATATTGCGTATGCAATGATGCATTGCATATGTGACTTGATGACGGTCTGTAATATTTTTCATTTCCTAGCGAGAGTATAAGCAGGGCAGGGCTTTAGGAATTACAAGAACAGCTTCTGTTCCCTGGTATGATACTGGATTAATTTCCTTGTTTTATGTAGGATCATAATTTCTGGGCACCTTTGTATTCCCTTGGGAAACCCTACATAAAAAGAGTGCTGACGACTTCCGTAGCATCTTTTTGCTTCCTGTAATGTCCCTGATCTCCCTTTTGTTCCTGTAATGTCCCTCATCTCCCTGAGGTGAGTTACTGACAGCGCAAGGAAGACCTTGGAGACATGCTTTCTTCAACATGCAGGGCTTTATAGAACTGGCATCTACTGYCTTTTACTGAATCTCCTTTAATGTGGAGAGCGTAGGAGGTTTTATGCCATCTGTCTGTTTGTAAGTTATTCAAGAAATTATTTTTACCTGGGATGTTACCATGACAACAGACAGTTGGTAAAGTCTTCACCAAATGCATTTCTAATGTTGTCCAACTGCTGCTAAATCAGTAGAATCTGGCGTTTTGCTGTGGTTTCAATAATGAAGACAGCGTGAAAGRAGATGTAAATACTTGTTTTGCCAAATCTGCGTTCTCCGGGTATTTTTAGATTATTAATGCAATGCATTGGGCAGTAATACATATCGTAAGCAACCTTCYTGATCTCCCCCACCACCACCACCACTCTGTGGGGTGAGAATAGGAAGAAAGTAAATTTTATCAGTAAATGATATATCAATCTAAACGTATATTACTAGGGAGCTTTTTTCATCATTTTTATCTTCTGTGGAGTCCCTTTATTAAAGTATTGGTACACTGCCATGTTCCCATTTACAGCATTAGTGTAAACTGCAGCACAGTTTTGATTTCTGTGCTCGGCTCTTGTGGACCTACAACGTGTGACTTCAGCAAGGCGATTATTGATAACATCTAACTCCTAAGGGAGCCCTGCATCTCCCCGAAAGCTGGTGGTCTGAAAACCCTCTTAGGAAATTAGAAACCGCTGCTGTCGGAAGTGTTCTTGTGCTGGTGGCTTTCCTGTAGCAAAGCATTTTAGTTATATGGAAACACTGATGGCAGAGAAACTGGACATACTGATTCCTGCCACTGAACGCCCTTTGCTGAAACGGGATTTAGCCTGCTTCTGAGGAAGCGTTGGGGGGGGTGGGTGTCATTAGGCTAACGAGGAAGCCAAGCAGATCAACGTCTGCACCTGGCTAGAGGTTCACTTTCTAATTAAAGAGTGTGCACATGCCATGTAGTGGGCCCAAGTTTGAGGTTAGAGTTACTGGCAGAGTGGCTTCTTATTCACCCCTTTTGGGGTGAAACTTCTGGATAATCAGCACATTCAGGAAAAAGAGTGAATTTTGGAAGGTCTGAGGATTTATGGAGACTTATTTGAGTTTCTTACCTCATTGGTATGTATGGAAATCTTTTTCTAATATAAATCTGTTTCATATAAATCTGTAAAATACTGACAGAATACAATTATGTGAGTGCAGATAGTCTGATTTTTAGGGGGAAGAACTCTTCAGRGGTCTAACAAACCAATGCTTTTATAACTTCAAGAACTGTCGGCAGAGGCTTTTGGCTACTTTTAAAGAAGCTGATTATCAGGAGCCCTCAAAAACACTTTTGTGGAAGGGCAAGGTATTTTCATGTTTTGGCCTGTAATAACCTTATTTCATCAATATGTCAGTGACATTTATCACTATCTGGCATGAAAAATTAGACATGCGTTAAGTGCAACTATCTGGWAAACTTCCTAGACCTCTGTTCTGATGTTTTACTCATGCAAAGCCTTTCTGGTGCTCTGGAATACACAAAAGCTGTGATCCTTCCCATTTCTGCGGCTCAGGTYTGAGGTAGGACAAAGCCTGGAAGGCAGGTGCAGGTTGGGACAGATAACAAAACCGTGCCATTGCGTGGGTCTTTTGAACTGTTCTGCTGAAAGATTGCATGATTTGGTCCTTAAAGGAGATATTTTGTACTTTCCCCTAGGAGCTCYGAGGTGGAGCAGTGACTAGGGGTAACAGCCTAAAGAGGCCGTTGGCAGTGCTGAGGATGGAGGCTGCTTGCTGTTGGGGAGATGTTGCGAAGGAAGCAGTTGCCAGTAAGGACTGCCTTTCTGGGACACTATTAGCTTCTGAGATACCAAAGCAGGTTTTCTGGCTTAAGCCACTGGCAAGTTGTGGGGGKTTTTTTTCATATTTTGCCCTTTTCAGTCCCCATGCAAGTGGCTGCATAACTTTGTTGAGCTCTCCCTCTACATCAAAATACTAAATTGTAGTCTGCTGAAACTGAATTGTGTGCAGCAGTTGGACGGGGATGCGCCTAATCACACCAAATTCAGTGCTTTTTCATTAAGCCTTGTTTTATATGTAGTTCCTGCTTAACTAAGCTAGCTTACTTCACAATGTTCAGTCTTTGGAGTCGGGGTGTTGTAGTGATTTATGCTTTTTTCACTAATGCTAGATCAGCTAACAGAAATTTGGAACAAAAGAAACAATTAAGGAGGTGTATCGGCGTGTTGCATCACCCCAGTAGGTGTGCAGCAATTTAAAAGGGAAGGCGAAGGGAGACTGCTTTGTGTCCTCTARTTTTATGTATTTGACCTCTGTAAACCAGAAATTACAATTAAAACTGTAGTAATTCCTTGTTTGCTCTGACCAGGAACCAGATTTCCTAGTTTTAACCTGCTGGTCTGGTAAGGGTATCTTCCACTGTTCCTTGGCTGTTCGCTTGGTTCACATAACTTGACAGTTCATCCGTTTGTCATCATCGAGGTTAGAAGCACGGTGGGGTTTTTTGGTCCGAAAGCTCTGTCTTTCTAAAAATGCCACTTCAGAACTGGRGGGTGGTGAGCAGTAAGGCAGGGGAAGAAACAAAAAGCGATTTTTATCAGCTGGGAGTAAACACAACTCTAGAAGATTTCCTGATGCTGAGCAAAGAGCAGCACTAATGAGCTCCTATGGGAAATGTAATTGCCCATAGTGAGTAAAATGGGGAAGAAGAGTGATTTTATGAGCCAGGTATCATTTCAGATTTTTCCTTAACTTACTGACCTTGCTGAGGATGGGAAAACGCTGCATGTTGCTAATTCAGTTATTTCAAAGCATGTGATAGTGGAAGATAAATCCTAGAAGGAGAGTATTCATAAAGGTCTGGCAGACAGGGTGATCTTTAGACAGGTTTTTTAATTATTATTATTAATCCATTAGGGTTTATTTTAAATAATAAATGCAACAAAGGATGTGAACCTGCAGRTCACTAATTGCCCAGAGGTTTCTCCTGTTACATTTTAAAAGCCTCCTGGTGAAATAAGGGTGGGTTGTGMGGCATAACCATCCTCAGAAACCTACACAAAATTATCATCTCTGGTGAACATGACCTGTGTTAGGACTTGAGAGAGCACGCAGCCCGTTCCCTTCTCAGCACCTCCTCCTGATGGACYGATGCTCTATGGCCCATAGAGGTAATGAAGGGGGTAAGTAAAAAGACACAAGGCGTCGATGAAGCAGTGCTTTTGTGCTTTTCGGTCATTGAACATGGGCAGTTTTTCATTCAGAAATACTCCAGGCATTGAGGTCATTAGTAGTCAAAAGCCYGTAGAAAAGCTTGTTCTGGCAGTGGCGCATACGAGACCCCCCCGTCGGTGCTGCGGTGTGAGCAGAGGGGCACACTGGGGGCCAGGGAAGATAAACCTGAGCAAAGCRGGGGGAGAGATGGCAAATGTGAAAGCAATTCTGTGGGTTTTATTCTGGTTTGTTTTTTGAAGTGTGAGGGTGTGGTTATGTTAGAGATAAACGGAAAGGTGGGGGGGAAATAGGTGATGCMGGGTATGTATGGTCATCAGCTTCACCAACACACCTGCAGTGAGAAGCCCACATGGGCTTTCCTGAGAGGCTGGTGGCTATTAAAGCATGCCTCAGCTGTTGCTCATATGGCAATAAAGAAGCCGTTTGAATWATTCCCAGGAACCCAGCTGTGCCGTTAGTCAGTCTGGTAAAGTTTGTCCAGAGGCAGAAAGCATCTCCAGCCTGGTGACTGCAGCAAACGTTCAGTCCGTTTGAAAGATTGGTTACAGGAGCCATCGTGTCGCAGAGGAAGGGGGATTTATAGGCGATACCTCTCTGACACCTCTGCCCACGGGAAATAATGTACAAACAGGAGCCCCACAGTCCTGGAGAGTTAAAATGGATTTTCTTCATGATCTAATGTCGTCATTTCCAATGCAGTTAGTTTTGCAGCTTTCTCAGACTTCGTTCTACAGGGCACTTTTCATCCTCAGTAGAATAAGAATGTTCTGCATGTAATAAGCCATTAGTTTTTCGAAGAAATCACACTCTGGAATAAACACTGGGGTTTCTCCACTAGATAGTAGCTTTTATGTGTTTGAGTGTGTATATTATGTATAGCTATGTATACACATATACRTATTTGTATGCTTCAAGTAGAGGTACAGTAAGAAATAGTGCTGGCTTTTTCTTCATACAAATGAAAAGGTGGTAACTGTGTTGCTGCCGTGTGTCTGAGCCGAAGTGAATCGGCACGGCCCCAGACACTGCTCATTTCCACTAGCTGGCAATCTCACCCTGTTTCTTGTAAGAAATGCATTAAAAGTATTAATGATGATAACAAAGCGAAATGTGGAATGATTAAAAAGGAAATAAAATAGCAGAGGAGGGAGGAGGTCTGGAAGGCACAGCGTACATCAGAGACTGTTTTCAGCGATACAAAGTAGAGAAGCCAACMTCTCTTTCACATTTTTAGAAAACCCTCATCAGAGAGGTGATCTGGTGCGATGCCCCGTTGCCCGTGCTGTAGAAGGACGTCCCACGGTGGGTGATTACAGCCCACCCGAGGGAAGGGGGTTCTGCAAGGATGGGTTTTCCTTCCTGCAAGAACTTGCAGATAAATAAAAAAGCAATGGGTTTGCAAAGCTCTGTAATTCTTTTACAATGTAGAAGCACTGATGATAAGGATTTTATTCAGTATTATATTTTCGCTAATGGTAAAGCTGGCTTAAGATGCTTCAGCTGTCTGTCACTGAGGGCTGCTTCCCTTCCTGTTACAGTCCTGCCCGTACTTTTTTTTAAATTGAACCCTAACTGTAAAAACCAAAATACCTTATTTCAGTGATTGGATTTACACCCTAGGCTGCACAGTTAGCACAGCTAGTGCAGGGTAAAGGATCAGAATTAGCAAAGCTGGAGAAAATATAATAGCAAACTGCATGCCAGGAATCCTGCTGCGGAGATCCTGATTGTCTCGGTGGTGCTAATTTGGTCGTTGCTGATCTAGTTAACCGCGTTGCCATTTCAGTGGTGATCTGTAGAGCTCAGTTAGATGAGCCAAAGGGAGCTAGTCAGTGCTTTGACTCTTTCCATGAGCCCAAGCGCATATTTAGGATGCCTTTGTAGAGATGTTTGTGACAGGGCAAGGCCTTTGCATTAACTTAAACTTATAGATGTATATGGATCACTCTGAGGTGATGTGATGTGGCTGGTAAATTGTTCCAAGAGTTCTTAACATCTGTTGAACTGAGAAGTAAATTCATGTGAAAATAAGCTGGTTTGTAGTAAATTGTATGAGTGCGTCACAGAGTCTTTTGGTGACCTCCCGYGGTGCCTTGCATCCTTCTCTGGCAAATAGATTCATTAACTTGTGTGGCCTCCGCTGCTCTAGGCTCAGGATGGGTTTCTTTTTCCCTTGTGCTGAATGCTGCAGGAGTCAAGCGTATTTTAATTTTTTTTTTTTTTTAATTAACCCTATATCACGGTAATAGTAGCTCATGGATTTATGAGCTTGGTAATAGTAGCTCACGGATTTATGAACTTGGATCTCGGCTGCCACGGTAAGATGACTTCCAGAAGGCAGGGAGCCCGTCTGGCTGGGGTCTTTGAGTTGATGTACCTAGAGCTGAGAATCGGTCTGTCCCGTCAGTGTAACAACCAAGCAGTGAATTCAAGGACTACACCTAAAAAACTCATCTTTACCCCAACATAACTAAGACTGGAGTTTTCTCTTATGTCGCTGCTCTCAGGTTACAAAGCCCTGCAAAGTTAGATGTTTTTTAGGTGCCGTTCGCCTGGAATTTGTTCCYATATGCATCGGTTGCAAAGCTCTTACCGAAGATAATAGGTACCAAGTGAGGTCTCTCTGTCCCTCACCTACCGTTCCCATTCGTCTGCAGACTGGCGGAGTGCAGGGAGGGAAGAGATGGGGAGCGTAACTCCCAGTTAGCACCATCTGGCATAGCTCGTGCTCGGGCTTCCCGGGATGTGATCACAGCCGTGCAACTGTTCCACCTCCACGTAGATGGGGCCGGTGCGTGCTGCTGGCACCGTTTGTTCTGAAAGGAGTTTCTGGCTTTGTTAAAAAAACAAAACCAAAACCAAAAAAAACACCACCATTAGAGCAGAAAAATGAGGGAGAGAATACAAAAAGCAGAATTCCAGCAGCTCTGTTCGAAAAAAAGGAGAGAATTGTTTGTTTGGGACATGAGGGGTTGTGGAACATGATGTTCAGAACCAAAATACAGCTCCCTGCCCTAGGGAGCTCTCTGTCTTACCTTACTGCCTTTTGTTCTGCTCCAGACAAGCTGGAATCATTGTTCTGCTCCAGACAAGCTGTATTGCTCCATCCCAGGAATCATTTCCTTCTGACATAGAAGGTTTCCATTAATACCTTCCTGCTTGCATCTTTGTTTCTGGGCAATTTCCAGAGCATTAAGCCGCAGCACATCCACTTATTCTAGGACTCCCCATCTCAGTCATTAGCTGCTTTTGCAAAGCCTTGTCCCCTGCATGCTGCAAACCTAATTGTGCTCTGCCTGTTTCCTCCACTTTGACTGCTGTAGCAGTTACAGCCTCAAAGAGCTCCATCAGATTAACCACAACTGTTCCTAGCTGAAACCACCTTGGTCCCTATTACTCAAGCTGTGCTTTTGCATTTGATCTTTTAAATGCTTTGTAATGCTTACCCCACCGTTGACGTGAAGCTAATTGGAATGTAACTTCCTACAGCACTTCTAGATCTTCTCCTGTAATGATGCCAAAAGCTTTTCTATCCCTGGGGTCTGCATCTGAGTTTAGCTGCGAAATGACGGGCTTTCAGGAGGTGAAGTTTTGCATCAGGATTTTGGTAGCGTAAATGTCTGTCTAGCCATTGCTGGCTAGCTGCACTGGGGAAGGGGGGAGCCTTCGGTGTGTAGAGTTTGTGAGCCAAGGAGCTGCCAGAGCTCCCCAGCAAAGCATGCAGCAAGGTACAAACCCTTGTGCTGCCAGCGGACAGAGTCTACAGTAGAGGACTGTAAAACAGCCCCCCATGTCCTCCTGCTTCCACCAGCCAGTTTCCAGTGCTTCTTTCTTAAATCCCAGTTCCAACAACCCCCCCCTTATTTTATTTCCAGACACTTAGGTGTCAACTTCTCATGCCTTACGCTCCAAGCCTGCAACTTGGTTGCTCCCAGATTTGGCAGCCTTGTGCCTTGGCATCAACGCTGCACAACCTCTCTTGCTGCAGGACCCCGTGGGATGACTTTTACGAGGGTACCAAGCTACAAGTAACCCCTCTGAAAGGGACATTGCCCATTTACAAGCATGTGTTACAGGTCCTCTCTCCGTGAGCTGATGTACAAGCTTTTGACAAATAATCTCATGTGCACATACCCTCTCCTTTTCCCTGCTTCTGCTTCTTTTTTTGCCATCTGAATGCAAGAGATTTGACACGTCACATTAGGTGATATCTATAGATCTCATTTAAATCTCACTCCTCATTTAGAGATGCTGTTGGAAAAAGGTCAGCTAGGAGCAAGCTTCTTGTGTCGTGCAATAGCTAAAATCAAGCTCAGCAGTTACAAGCAAGCCTTTGATCACTTCTTTGCACGAGACGTGAACATCCCTAAATCAGATGGCATGGGAAGGGATCCAAGCTTTCCTGGAATGAGGTGGTGGGGGCAGACTGGAGGTCACCACTGCGCAGTGGAGTGTTAAAGAGCATCCGATCTCCCTGGGGCTGGGTACCACAGTTAACTCAGGAGGGGCAAGGCTGGGGAAGGGGAGGCTTGGGCGGGCTCTGGGGACAGAGAAGGAACATGTTCATGTGGCTCTCAGTTGGGAAGCCTGTGGAAATGAGTGAAAGGAGGAAAACTAGTTGCTCAGCTAAGGGTGAGCTAGGTGAAGACTGTAACCTTCTCCTCTCCTTATGGGGAGAAAGGGCTTCAGATGGTCTGCTTTATCGCAGCGCTAATTTGCAGACCAGCAGGAAAGGTTATGTTCCTTGCACACTTCCAGCCTTGTCGTTTTAGACATGAGCTCTTGGCCAACATCCAGTGCATCCCTGCAAGTGGTGGCCCTGGCATCCAGTCTTGCTGTCTGTAAGATAAAGGGCCTGGGCGTGAGCAGGTCGGCTGGTGTTTTGAGTATCTAGAGAGGGGCCAGGGTGTGCAGGGAAGGAACCGGGGCACGTACCTTGGGACCCAGAGGAGTGATCCAACGCCTGCTTTGCGTCTCGCATCGGCAGCTCGTTTCCCGCAGGTCCCTGCAGCCTCTTGCGAAGGTGGAGAGCTAGTGCCACCTTGTGCACAGCAGCAGCCATGCCTCCCACCCGAAGGAAAGCTGTGCGAAGGCTGCCTTGCCTCCTCCCCAGCAGCCTCTTGGGCTCTGCAGCGGGGACAGCGGGCACCGGGAGGCGGAGGTGATGGGTAACAGGCTGCCKGCAGCGCCCGGCCGCTTCTCCTCTGTAGGGCCGAGGGGATTTCATAGCCGGGTGGGAGTGGCAAAGCCAGGGGGGGACAGGGACGATGGACTAAAAAGCCGAGGGTGAAAAAATCTGGTAGAACATCACTTCTGGTTGTTTCTCTCAAGGCGAGCAGAGGTGGCCCTCACCACTGAGAAAGCAGGGCCGGGCCAGCGGAAGGAGGCAGAATTGCCTCCCCAGTTCAGAACGAAATTTAATTCAAGCCACAATCTTGAAACCAAATTCGTAGCTCGGTGCCTGCGTAGATCCAGGGTACTGAACCATGCATCGGTTAAGTGACAGAAGCACCACCGGGGAGGCCCAAACCCTGGGTAGGTTATCAACTGCTGCCTGCAGCAGCCCTCTCCTCCGCGTCCAGATCCTGGCACTGGCCGTGATGTCCCTCAAGGAGAAGTGGCAGTAGTGCCATCCTGCGGTCACCTGGGCCTTTGCAAGAGGGAGAGTGGCTTTGTCCCGCTATTGTTTTCTCTGCTTCTGCAGGAACTGGCTTTATCTTGGTTCTCTCTTTATAATAAGGGTGATGAAAGTTTAAACGGGTATGGCCAGCTTAAGCTGGGCAGCAGCTGACAATGGGGTTACTTAGAGGGTTATGAGAGCAGCCTGTGAAAACGATCCCTGGGCTCTAAGAGTCCTATAGCCACTCTGCAAACAGCGTGGGGGAAGCTACTCTAAAATACAGGCGAGCTCTGCAGCGAGAGGCTGTCTTGCGAAGGGTCCCTTACCTTCTGGTGTCAGAACTCTGGCAGCCCAGGCTGGGAAAGTTGTGCTGCAGGTGAGGTGARTTGTCCTGATAGCCTAAAAAATCTCCTCTTCTCTCCCTGAGAGTAGGGCAGACAGAGTCCAGGGTCCCTGAGTGAGTGCTTTGAATCCTTCCCTGTCTGGCCCTGCAAGTCCCCTGGGCTTGTCCTTTTCAGGGGGACAAGAAGCTGCAGATATAGCTGTATAATATATATATATATATATATATATATATATATATAAAAAATCCTATACACATCAGATTATTGCTGTTTTCCTCTGTTTCTGCAAACATACCCAGGAATGTGTGCAGTTCATCGAAAGGGAGCTATTAGCAGGTGAAAGAAAATAGCAGTCCCTCTGGGATGTCAGCTGGAGATATTATACCCTGGTAATGCTGTCAATTGGTTTTGAGCTGGCTTGGGACAAACCRTGTGAGGAAGTAATCCCAAATAGGATTATTTCCAGAGGATTGATGAAGGTACATCCCCTTTCTATCTTTCTGGAAAAAAATGACACCTTGAATTTGATCACTTCTATTGGGGTGCCTCTACCTCGTTCTTATATGAGGACGGCAAGCCTGGGCTTTTATAGACACTGCGCTCTGTCATTGCTGCTCGAGCAGTGGCACCTTTCCAGGTCTCTGTGGTGACATAGACGAACCCTTTGGGCTTAGGAAAAGACATGAAGATGGTTGGGGGCTTTTCCATTCTTTCGGGGGAAATAGATGCTTGATGCCACCTTCTGCTTATGGCATCTTCTGCATAAGGCTGGAGGGACCAATGCTGCCTTGGGACTCCTGCTAGGTGCTTCTCCAGTATCTCCCCTCGGCAGGAATTTCTCCTTCTTCCCAGGTTGTTCCAGTGCTTCTCTATTCTTTCCACCAGAAAGCTCTTTTCCTAACACCTGAATCATTCCTGCTGCAGGTCAGGCCCATTACTACCTGCCCAGCTATGGAAATCGCGTGGTTCCCTCCCCTCACAGCAGCCTTTTATGCACTTGACTGTTACCCTCTTTCCCCTAACCTCTTTCTTTCTTAGGTTTACCTACCCATATCATCCAACCTTCCCTKGATATCGGGCCTCTGCCCAGATTTGTGTCTCCTTATCCTATCTGCAGGCGGTCCCTGTGTTTCTCGACGTAGCTCAAACCCGAGGCCTCCCTGGCACACACAGTGGGATGACAAGACAGCTCCATCTGCCGTGTGGTGATTCGAGAGCAACTGATGTCAGGACTTTTATAGGATGAGGCACTCATACTTAAAGCCATTCCCTGACCAGTTGTCATATAAATAAGGAGTGGGGACTGGTGCTTTGTGTACATCTACAGGGTGCTTGGAGGGTGGAAGATAAATCTTCCTTCTTACCCCCAACTTGGACCCAGCTGTGCTTTTCCCTGTGGGGGGTAAACTGTTTAGCTCTCCTGAATGTGGGGGAACTGCACAGGGGAAATAAGATGCTAATTTGTCCTCTGTGGTGACTCCATCATGGAACGGCCTGATCCAGACTCACTGTTGCAAAGACCAGCTTGTATTCCCCAAGGCTTTTCCATCAGGAAACTGGACTTGACTCCACTAAAGCCATGACTGGCACAGGAGTACATGTGATCTTGGATAAATCCTCCTTCTGAGTGAAAAGGAGGTGGTGCCTGGGACCGGAGATGACTTGGTGTTGGTGCTGTCCTTGCTGTGTGGCTAATGGTGTTCCTCTGGGGGCTTTTGCCATCTAACCAGCCTGCAGGATGTGTGATCTCCTGACGGAGGTGCCCCCAGCTGAACCCTGAGCGGAGCGAGCCTCTGAGCCAGCCGGGAATCGCTGTAGGATCACTGGCAACCAAGGCTAAGGAGCTGGCTTTAACGCAGAAGTGGGACCGTATCCCTGAGAACATGGGATCCCACCACTGAGCAGAAAACGTGATGGAAGGCAGAGTGGGAGCAGTTTTATGGACATACGTAGGCCTCTGCGCAATAACGCTCCTCTCCCAGGCGACTGAGCCTTGACTTACCTAAGCAAATAGGGGTCAGCATTCAAGCAGAAAACATGCAAAGTGAAACCACGGCCGGCTCCATCACCAGCCTTTCTTGCTTTTCCATCTGCCAGCCGTAGCCGATCTGACTCTCGCTGCCTCGTGCTCTTGTCTCCCTTGRTTTCAGACTGGCGTGAAAGGCTCATTGCTGTGCAGCGGCCCCAGAGCCCGGGGGCCCACGGCCGTGCTTGGTGGGGGGGTGTGCASCAGCCCCCCTCGGCCACGCTGCAGCCGTTGGCTCGTGCGCAGGCAGCGGGGAGCACGTTGGGGGCAGTTCTCCTGCAGAACCCCAGCTGCAGCCTGGGGTCGGGGCTGCTCTCGCCAGGCACGCTGGAGCAATACGCGTGGTTGCATTGGAGGGGACTTTGGGGGGGGGGAAGAGGGTTACATCTAAGTGATCTAACCTCCTAAATCCCCTCTTGGCTAYGAAGAAGGGGGGACATTGGAAGCCTGGGGGAGGAGAGAACATTTGAGAATCGAGGCAGTCCTGTTTGCTGAGGAGTCCGTGCGACTCCCTCCTCTGCAAACCTGGAGAGGGATCTGGTCCAGGATGAGCATCTGGCTTGCACTGTCTTGGCACGATCGGGCTTGGTTCTCAATCCCCTTCGCGCCCCAATCTGGGGACCAGGCCCAGTCCGGTCCGTCGGGCCCCATGCAGCCCCCCAGTTACCTGCGTTCCTTCAGAGTTGTCCTTGGCCTCTTGGTGGCCCCTGGAGGGAGCCAGCAGCTTTCCTGCTGCACTGCAGATTACCTTGGAGTGACTCGCTCCCTTCTGTCTCCTAATGCCAGCCTTAGGCTTAGTGGGGTCTGGCTCCCTGCACTTGGCTTCTTATCCCTCACTACCTGCTTTGCAAAGAACCGAGGACTTGTTCAAGAGCAGAACTGCCCTGGGGCTGGAAATCTGCCCCCGCAGGGTTGGATGGAGGAGATCAGGGTRGTAAGGATGCCCCTTCCCCCAGCAGTGAATCCAGTCACCGCATAGCCCCTGACTTATGGTGAGGGCGAACGAGGTCAAAATGTGTCCTGTGACCTTGCAGCGCTTGATGGACGTGGGAGCAAGCAGGTCTCCGACACCTTGGCACTTGTGCTGATCTACCGGGAAAGAGGGAGGGGGAAAATCCAGCTTCTCTTAAAGATCTCTGTGCCTCTAGAGCCCTCCTGATGAAGCTGGGCCCTCCTGCACCTTGCAGCCGCTTGCCCTGTGAGCTTCTGCAGTTACACGGTACCTGGCCTTGCTGGAGCAAYGCTCAGGATCAGGTCCGCAGGAGAGGAGTGGGTTGCTGCACCGCTGGATGTAGCCGTATGGGCATCGTGTGCTTCCTCACTCCTGCCTCTTGCCAGGTTGGAGGCACGACCGCGGCACCCGTTCCCAACTGCTTGGCTGTGCGACGCCTCTGCTGCAGAACAGCCTCGAGCGCGGGGGGCAGCTACCTTCCTCAACACCACGCTGCTGTCCTCCGAGGCCCGCGTCCTCCGCTTCTTCCCTTTCCTTGTCCCGCTTCCCCCAGGAGCCCTACCTAAAAGTGCCTGCTTTTCCCAGGCGAGCATGAAATCAAGCAATCCCACACAGTACAGTAAGGTTTTTCTTTTCCCCCTCTCCTAAACAAGGAAAGTGCTCTGCTACTGACATCTCCATTGCAGACAAGGTCGTGTGTCCCACGTCAAGCACTGCAGGGATGGAGGATGGAGATGTCTACGGACTCGGTTCCTTGGACAGACGCAATGCTGATAAAAGTGGAGCAGACATGAAGAGGGGAGGGGGTGCAGAGAGTTGTGTGTATGCGGCTGAATCCAGCTATATGGCAGCCAAATAATTAAATCTTCCCTTGCCCAAGCACAGCTCTCAGGAGGCTCAAACTCGGGGCTCGGCGTTTCTTTAGGAAGCTGAAAACACGAGTCTTACAACAGAGATTTATTGAGGTCTAAAGCCTAACCTAAGAACCGACATGGGCTACTGCAGTCTCGCTGGAGACTCTGAAAGGGGATGCGTCCCACCTTGCAGGCTGCGGTGACGGAGCCCGACGGGGCGGGAGGTGGCACTGGGGCGGCTGCGGTGCTGCAGCCCCTCGCCTTGCCGGAGCTGTCTGGCTTTTGGAAAAAAGCAGGCTCATCATGTAGTTCTGCGAATAGTTGAGTTGCAAAGGGACTATGGGGGCGGTCGGACAAGACAGGACCGTGGACCCGTGTCGCGGCTCTGCAGCGCAGCGGGGGCCSCATGGCCGAGCCCCCGCACGAGGGAGAAGCGGTGCAGGGGCCAACGGCAAAAATAAAACCCAAAAAAGGCAAGTGAAAAAATAAAGCAAAAAGCACCCCCCTCCCAAAAAAAACTCCAAAGGGGTGTTTTTTCAGGGAGCTTCTGAACGGCATTGCGGAGGCCAGCGCTCCTTTCATAGCGCTGGGAGAGGGAGCGGGGGGTGTCCCTTGCTCTGGGGGCGGGGGGTCCCTTTGCATGGGAGGGGGGGGTCCCTCGCTCTGCAACGGGGGGCCGCTTGTCACCCCCTCGCCCACGCCCCGCTCCTCGGCGCTCTCTCTGCCCGCGGCCCCCCCCCCCCCAGCTCTGCCCGCATTGTCCTGCCGCTCCTCCTGCCCTTTGTACGCCGGGAGCCCCCGCAAGCCCCGGCGGTGCCGGAGCGGGGCCTCCCTCCCCGCCTCCCCCCGTGCCCCCGTTAATGCGAGGAGACAGCTGCCCCGCCAGCCGCTGCCGGCATTGTTACTCCTATTTGTCAAAAGGCCGAGGATGCTCCATAGATCGCTCCGTGGCTGTTGTTAAGTGTAATTAGAGGGTTTATGTCCCCAATTTCCATGAAAATGAAGCTGTGAGGCTCCTCTCTTGGCATTCACCGCGTGCCTTAATTGTATGGACATTAAATCAAGGTCCGCTGTGAACACGCAGAGAGGGGCTCGGGCTGTCCCCGCTCGGAGCAGGGCAGGCGGCGAGCGGGGCTTGCGGGAAAGGGGAGGGGGGGGGGAGAGAGAAAGAGAGAGAGAGGCTGTCAGTGCAGGGTTCACCCCGCCGGGGTCTCCGTCCTCCCTCCCCGCCGCCCGGGGCCCCCCTCCGCCGGGGCGGCCGCGGAGGCGCGGCGGGGCCGGGGGCGGTGGAGGGAGGGGGGGGGCGGTGTGTGGGGGGGGTGCCTTGCGGCCGGGTGCCGCTGCCATCCCCCCCCGCTCCTCGCCCTGCTGGGGTCAGCATCGCCCCCCGGACCCCCCCCCCCCAGCCCCCGGGCTCCGCCAGCCGCCCCGCTGCATCGCACCCGCCAGATGCTGAGCGCCGGGCGCGGAGCAGCCCCGGGGGCAGAGGGACGGACAGACGGACACATCCCGTCCCTACTAGCGATAAAAATGCGGCTGGTAATAATAATTAATAATAATAATAATAAAAGCCGATAACGCCGAGGACAGCTCGCAACAAACCTCCGGCTGCCGGTGCCGTGCGACGCGTCCCGGCCCGGAGGCAGGAGCCGCAGCGAAGCGCCCGGAGATGCTTCACGGTCCCCCCGGTCCCGGGGCTGCCGGAGCGGGTCCCCCCGCCGGGCCGCCGCCGTCCGAGCCCCGGGGCAGCCGGCGGGTGGCTGCGGGGGACGTGGGGGACCCCCGCTCTCTCCCCAGAGCAAAATGAAAATCCCGCTCGTGTGTTTCTCTTTGCTCGCAAAGCAAAGGAGCCGGTTTCTCTCCTCTCGAAGGGAAACCGGCGGAGGTTAAACACGCGTTTCCCATCTCTCCGCTCCGCCGCGGTTCGGCACAATAATCGCTCCACTTTAAAAAAAAAAAAAAAATGCAAAAAAAAGAAAAATTGAGAGGAATCGCAAAGGGGTAAAGCAATTAAACCGGTTTCGTTGATCGCCGTCGGACTTAGAGGCGCCTTATGAATTTAGGACGATTTCTCTCTCTAGATACCGCGTCTGAAAAATCCTCACCCCCTCCCCTTCCTCCCCTTCCTTTTTGTCCAAGGAAAAAAAAAAAAAAAAAGAAAAAGAAAAAAAAAAAACCACAAGCCCATTAAGGTCGCTTGCACAAGGGGAGAAAAAAATCCTGATGCTCTTCCAAGTTAGCAATAGAGCTGGGTCGCTATCCCACCATTGTCGCCCAAACCCCGTAATTACTGCTCGGCAAGACTAGCTCTTAGCAGATTTACCCACTCCAGTGGAAGCAGCGCTCGGCGCTCCGGCGGCACAAACTCTGCTGCCTCGCTCAGATCCAGTGCAAACGCCCTCCCGTGGCTCAGGACGCTTGTTTTTGTGTAGGCAAGCTGGAGATGAATAAGAAAGGCGCCTAGTCTCTCATTATCTTTGAATTTCAGACTTTTTTGGCTTTCTTTTTTTTTTTTCTCTCCTTTTCTCTCTCTCTTTTTTTTTTTTTTTTCTCCTCTCTCTCCTCCTGCCCTGGAACAATGCAGAAGGACCTCATCAGAGTGAAAACCAGGCTCCCGCTAGGCTTTAAAAGCAAGATGAACTTGGTGCACCACCCATCTTTCTCTTCTCTTCTCCAAAGCTCTTTAAAGGGGTTATGAGGCATCTCTCTCAATTTATCCCTTTTCTCTTGATCTTCCTAGCAGAGGGGTTTGGGGTCTAGTCCTGGCTGTTTCAGCTGATCTCATCCAGTCTAAGGGATTAGAGCTTCTTCTCCGCATCCCGGCTCTCAGCACATCTGCTGATTGGGTTCAGCACAAGAGGATTACATTGGGACCCAATGACGTCACCGCTAGGACATAAGTTCTCCTCCATTAACCAAATCCTCATCAGCAAGATGTCCTTGAAACTGGAAGAGTAACATTCAGGACTCCATCGCCAGCCCGTCCCCACCTTCCTCCCGGGCRGGCTGCTGGGGCTTTCGGAAAAATATTGTTTAAGCTTTGAGCACTTGCAGCTGCATCAATAATGTACCGCTACAGGCTGGAGGATCGAGGCGTTATAGGAGAGAGCGTACCCTATAAATAGGGTTCTGCACCTAAACTGTTAATCAGAGGAGCTTTATATATTCTGTTGCTTTTTCTTTTTTTTTTCTCTTTTTTTTTTTTTTGGTTGGGAAGGGAGGGGGTGGAGGGGCAGAGGGGGAGGGGAAAGCTGCATCCTACAGTTATATTTCCAAGCTCAAAAAGACATCAGCGATAATTTTCTTTAAAGCTGACATGGATGTAATTTTAAAACGTGTTTTCTTTTTTTTTTTTTTTTAAGAAATGTGTAGGATTTCACCCCCGTTCTTTCCAAGAAGAGACAATGTGTCCTGAGTTATATAAAGTAAGAGGTTCCCTTTAAGTATACAATACAAATTTTATATTTTGGGGTTTAATGCTAGGTTTTTCTTAATATTGCAYGAGCACAGACTCACAGGAGTGAGGACCTGAAAGGAAATGGCTTTGACTTCCAAGTGACAAACCGAGAGAGTTTGTGGTTGGTTTTTTTTAAGACTTCCACCCTGGAAAGCACCAAAAGCACCTATAGATTTGCTGCCCTCAACCTGCTCTAACCTATGCCGTGGCATCCAGGCGGCTCTCCCCGCCGCGCCGTCCCTCTCGGGCATCCTGCGCTTGTAGTTTAGCTGATGTCTCACTACATCCTTCCACCACATCCATTTTGCGAGCTGGAAAGCAGTCAGACATAGGTTTGCTGCGGCTCTTGTTGGTTAAACTTACAGACCTCATCACAGGGCAGCTGTTACAATGGAAATGGGCACCGGGATTTATTTATTTATCTAGGGTCACCGAATTTCATCCCTGGGGAGAGAAAACGTGTTTAACAACGAGCAGGTTATGTCCAGCTAGGAGAGGTCTTGCTTAGAAGCCTTGCGTGTGTTTAATTTTTGGGTAAGCAAGCCGCTTCTTCACTGCTAATTATCCATCCCTCCCCCTCCAGACACTCCCTCCCGAAAAAAAAAATGTGTATACACACACACTCACACTGATTTTTGTGGTGGGAGGTGCAGGTCTGTGGGTTTCTACACACCCTTATTCCCCATCTAGAGTAACTTTTATGGCCAGCAGTGCTGTGCGTATTCTCTAGAATAGCTTTCAGGCGAGGATTTATTTCCCTGTGTGTATTTCCATGCGCTGTGGCATTTTCCTTCTTCTTAGGAAGGGGGTAAGGYGGGGGGAGGCAGGATACAATTGTTTTGATGGAAAGCGTCTTGCTCCAGCTCTGGAAGTCTCTCCCTGCCCCAGCAGTGTGAGCATTTCCAGGGCAGCTRGGTAATAACCGCTGGAAGAGAGATCTAGTCCCTTCCCCACTATATCAAAACAATTGTTCTGAGGATGGCGTCTCCCTTCCTGAGAGCCGTGCCACGCCAGACCAGGCTCCGAGGGGAAAACTGCCTCCAAATAGCGGTTCGTAAAAAAAGAGTAGCTGGTGGGCCACGTTTGGCTACYGACGAGCGAACAGGAATGCTCTGCAGCGAGGTGAAATATCACCTGCCGAGCTCAAGAGCCATGTTTAAAAGGCAGCCGCAGCACTGTGAGCCCCCGTCCCTGTTTGTGTGCATTTTTCTCTTCCCCTTTTACAACGCTGCAGTTCAGGACATGGGCACCAAACCGGGGAAAATCAGTATTTGACATTACGCACTGAAGGGAATTTTCCCTTAGCTTTTCATCTTCCGAAACTTAAAAAACAAAAGCAATCTGCTTATTCGGAGCCTATTCCATATTGACCTATTTACTCCGACAGACCAAGGCTCTCCATCTTTTATCGATTTAAAAGAAAACAACCTAAACAAATTAACACGGAGAAAACCGCTCTTCATATCCCGAGGGTTTACCATTTGCACGGGACCCACCCCCGGGGGGAGACCCGGGCCCGGCCTCCGCACCCAGCCCCAGGGAGGCCTCCAGCCAGGCCTGCTTTCCTCCGGGGGCAGGCCCCGGGGCCGGGCCCGGGGGCCGTGGGGCCGGGGGGCGACCTCCCCCCGGCCACGGCCCCGGCCTCGCCCCAGGGCCCAACCTCGGCCCCGGGCCCAGCCCCGGGCCCAGCCCCGGCCTCCCCCCGGCCTCGGGCCCGGGCCCGGCCCCGGCCCGTTGCCGGCTTCGCTGTCCATGGTATTGAAGGAGCGGCCCGGCAGCGGCGGCCGCGGGTTCAATCCCGGGGGGGGGGTTGTTTCTCCCCATAAAGCAGGTGTTTTCCTTCCAGAGGGGTCTTCACTCAGCTGAAGGGGGGAGGTCTGTCTGTCTGTCTGTCCGTCTGCCTGCCACCCGTGCGGGCACAGCGCGCTCCTTCACCTGCCTCTTCCCCCCCCCCAAATCCTCCCCGAGGACCCGCGGGTTTTATTTTACTCCCCCCGCCCCGCAGTGAAGCGGGTTTGGGGTATTTCGACCCTCCCGTCAATGCCAAGCCCCGCGCCCGTGACTTCGCCGTGTCGTGCGGCGGTGGGGGGAGCGCTCCTGCTCGGGGGGCTGGCGGCAGGGCTTTATTTCTCCTTTAAAACAAACCCCACCGACAGTTCGGCCCCGCTAAAGTTTACCATTAAATACCCTCACCAGCTCCCCCCCCCCCCCCCCCCCCCCCCCCCCGGCCCTGCAGCCCCTGCCGGAGTCGCAGGCTTTAAAAGCAGGCTGAGGGCTGGCTGCTATTTTATTAACACTTCCAGTGAGACATTTTGTCTTAAGCACGGCCCTTCCTTAATCTCTAATGCAGCATTTCTACATCCCGGAAGAAAATAGTCAGATGATTTGCAAAGGGCCATTTTTTTTTTCTTTTTCGCTTCTTTCTTCTCCCCCTCTTTCGCTCTCTGCCTTTTTAAACCTACCACCTACTGTTCCCCGAACAAAGAAATCCCAGAGACAAGCGACATGCCTCCACTTTCCTTCCATTTCCAAACCCCGACTCCGCCATGCATAGATGACCACATTAGAAAAATACACAAGATTGAACCTGAAATCAACGGCGGCACAACAAACCGTAGAAAACGTACGCTCAGCCCTGTCCCGGGCAGCGTGGCACACACGTACACACACACACACACGCACACGCTGCGGAGCGCTCGCAAAACACCCCGAAAAATTCATCTCCCTCCTCATTTCTGCTGAATAAGTCAATAACAAAACAGCCTTTTGTTTTGTTTGTTTGCCACCAGGATGTGGCCCAGGTACCGGAGCAGCGCTCGGCGGCCGGTGACCCGTCGCCATCCCAAGCRTCGCCTCGGAGCTGACCCGCAGCCTGGAGGAGAAAGCAAAATCTCTTCAAAATGAAGCCCAGATCTCTTTCAAATCTCAGAGGAAGGTTTTGCAGATTCTAGGCCTCTGGTTTCTGCCCCAGAAATCTCACTGCATAGGAAAGAGATCAACAGAGTTTGGTCCCTGCTATAATTTCAGGCATTCTTCTACATATTTTCCTTTTTCTTAGAAAGCAATTCATTTTCTTAGAAAGTAATTACACTTACAAGAGGTTTGGGAATCAGATTTTTCTATCAAGTCTCCTCTCCCTCTTTTTCTCTCTCTGTCTCCTTTTGGTCTTCTTGGCTGCTGCAGAGCTTTTTTTTTTTTTTTTCAGATCTGTAATAAAAAAAATAAATAAACCCCCTCCCTCCCCTCTCCCCCTAGAAATATACAATTTGCTGATTTGCAAAGCCTCTTCCTATGTGGAGGAAAGCTGCCTGCTCTCCCCACGACTCGCTTTCCTGGCCTCCCAGCTCCTTGAGAAAGGAGGAGGGCCTTGTGCATTACAATTCCATTCAATCTCATTCATTCTTGCCTCTTTCTAACGGTCTTTGGACAGCAAATCCACACCAACGGGGGGTCCGAGCCCCCTCCTCACGCCCCCCCCCAGCCTTAAACACACACAATAGCCATCAGCTAACAGCACAGCAGCAACTTTGAAACATTCAAGCTTCTGAAGTGAAGAATGCCTGCAGCTCCCCAACCCCCACCCCCTCCACTTGTTCCTGGGCTTGACATTTAAAAAACATATAATGATCTTAATTTTAAAAAGGGGAAAAGAAAAAAAAAATCCTCATTTGGGTCACACGTGGTTTCGCAGGGCAGAATTCTGGTGTCAAGAATTTCCTCTGCAGGAGAGGATTGCTCCATCACATAGCTAATTACCTGCTTCCCCTCTCAGTGCTCCGCGCTGGAGAAAGGCTTTTTTTTTTTTTTCTTCCCCCCTTTCCCTAGAGATGTTTATTTGGTTGTATSAATCACCAGGATGGTTTCCAGCCTAATTTTTCCCAGTCACCTCGCAAAGGCACGTCCGAGGGCCGGGAACTGCTGGGGTGGGGGGAGGCTCCTGGTTATTGTGTGCCTGGGGTGCAGCACGGATGCTGCGCTTGTGGGAGCGGGGCTGGGAGCAGGCACCGACGTCCCTCAGCGTGGGGGGAGTGGGGGCTGCCCTGGGGGGAGCTCACCTGCACCTGGGGGTCACCCCTGCCTCGGTGTAAGGAGGGGTACACGGCCCCTCCCTGGCCGAGGTGGCACAACGGGGGTGAGGGGTGCATCCCGGCGGGGAGGGGGGACCCTCTCCCCACCCCTGCATGGGGCGAGGTGTCTCTTACCTCTCGGGTGGGATGTGAGCAATGAGCCACCATCTCCCCCCTCGAAACGCTGCCCCTCGCCRGGGCTCGCTGCCCTCTCCCTGCCTGCCCAGGTTGGGGGGCTCAGGCCCGACCACCTTATCCCCRTTCCCAGCCTCCGCCGGCTGCTATGAGGAGCTAGGGCCAGCCTTGGACAGGCTTTTCAAAATTTCCTCACACCACCACCGCCTTTTGCTTTGAGGCTTATATATTTTCTCCTCTTTCCATTTTCTAAGGTTCGCTTTCATCATCTCTAACTCTCTGCTYGCCCCCTCCTTTCCAGGGGAGCACCCCTGGTCCCAGCAATGCTCCCYCAAGCCCCAGGACATTGTCCCAGGGTGGGTTTTGTCTGGAGATGGGGAGGAGAGAGGTCCCTGCGCATGAGATCCAGTGTCTTTGAGACACTGARTGAGATCACGGTGTCTTTGGTTAAGGGCTGGGCTAAGGGCTTCAGTGGTGRTGGKGGGGTCCCTGCCCTCAGCATCCCCRGCTCCCCSGGTCTCCAGGCACTGCCGACTCTCCTGGCCAAGGCTGGAGCCATTGTCCCCTCCCTGGTGGAGGGGGACAGGCCCAGGGATGCTCCCAGTCCTCAGGGGTCAGCCTGGCTCTGCTGATACCCCCCCCCCAGAGATGGAGGTTCCCCGGCCAGGAGGAATGGGGACCAGGGCAGCGCAGGCACCTCCTGGTTTGGTTTGGCTTCCTGGAAGGGGAAAGGGATGAGGAAGGGAAAAGGGAAGAGGAAGGGGAAGGGGTGTGCAGTGGGGTCAGGGCTCTGCTGTCCCCGCTTGCTCCCGCACTGGGATTTTGCAGCGGCAGCGAGCATTAGTGGGAGGGGGAGGCCCCGGTTTCGCTGTACATATTTGAGGGAAAAGTCCAGTCCTAGAGGCAGCCTGTGGCTACTGCAATTCTTTTAATACAATTAAAAATCAATGACACTCTGTGCACGCACACAAATAAACATCACCCCTCTGCATCCCTGCTTCCCTGCCCACCCCCTCTTGAGGCTGGTGGGGAAGGCATCTTCTCCAGAGCCTGTTCATTACTGCTCTACTTAGGTGGGGAATTGCTTAACCGGTCTCTCTCCAGTAAATCATATTAACTCCAAGCACAGCTATTTATAAAATGTTCCACAGCCCAAGAGTACGGCATCCAGATCACTCGAAGAAAATTAGGCGATTAGGCGTGCATAATCCAAGCCCAGTGCGTCTATGTACAAAGCCTCACCAGCCGGCCTGCCTTCAGCTATTCACTGACATTAAGGAAATCACCGTTTTTATTGGAAGCCCAGCCCGGCTCCGAGTCCCAGCCAGGGACAGGGAAATAACCTTTTGCAGGGGAGAGCATTCCCGGATGACTTCTGATGGCTGGGAAATGAAGCCCAGCTTGGGAGAGTCTCCCCTCCCCAGCCCTGCTTCTTGGCTTCCTGCAGAAGGGCCCCTCCAAACATGTAAAATGCAGCACTCCGGGCTGGGTTTCTCCCCCCTCCTCCTTTTGCGACCCATTAAACGTCTTCTATACATTTCCTCTTCATCTTGTCAAGGCCAGTTGCTCTATGACTGCTGGTTTCCCAGGCAAATCACACCAATTTCTGAGTTGATGTTGAAGGTCCACATTGGCTCAGCAGGGGTCCCAGCGAAGCACTCATCCATGGAGCCAGAGGTCAGGCTCTGCCCTGCTTCGCCAGCTGAATTATTATTATTTTTTTTAAAGTTGTGTTGCTTTTTGAACATTTACAGATCTGTTGGGGGATAACAACAATAACCAAAGGAAGGGCGTCCTCGCTGCAGACGTGCTTCTGAGCCTTTCTGATAGTGAGGATGCTGAATGGGATGCAGCTCCTCCACTCTTCTTTCAGCCTAAACTCTTAAAGCAAGAGGTTTTTAGGTGGAGACTAAGGGGGTGCACATGTGCAACCCCCTCCCACACCTACCCCAGGCAAGAGCTTTGCCCTGAGCACCAGGCAGCTGCAGGCGCCCACCGCACGGCCGTGCCCCTCGGGGTCTGTCCACGCACTCCAAGGTTGTATTCACGTTTTAAAAATATTATTCGCTTAAGGGTATCTGGATGTCTCATCTGTGCCTTGGCCTGGGAGCCGTGGGCAGCGTGTGCTCCCGTGCAGGCTGCAGGCAGACGCACACAGGCAGGAGCGCGAGCCCTTCCCCGCACACCCCAACCCTAGATGCTCAGGGACGTGCTGCTGCGGAGGTTAAAAATAAAATAAACCTGGTTCCTGCTTTTGCACTCTTAYGCTCTTTTCCCCTTTCTCCCTTCCCCTTCACCAGCTTTAGCATTTTTAATTAAATTACCAGCCTCAATAATGTTTTCCTAACTACAGTTCCCTGCTTCCTTGTGGAGTAGCGTGCGGAAAGGTATAATTTTGCAAACAGTTTCTTTAAGAGCTGGGCCTGAAGTACCATCAGCGATGTGTGTGAATAGAAAAAGAAACACCTCCACAAAAGAAGGGATTGTTAATGGAGGACAATCCAAAGGGGGCCCACTAAGGCCTGTCCTTTACAATAACGATGGAGGGCGATGATTTGAATGCAGGGGGCCCTACTTTCAAATCTGGACAAAAACAAAATGGTAATAAGGGTTGAATCCCTCACTGGTCAAAGCAGTGGGCAGCAACTGGTCTCTTTAACTCCCCCCACCCCCTCCTTCTCCCAAATCAGACCCCAAACAAGAGGAACTCTCCTCCTCTTTAACTTTATTTCCTTGATTAGCTCTAAAAAAATAATCTCCGGGTGGACTTAGGGGAAGTTTTTTAGGGCTGTTTGAAAGGAGAGGGCTCCTCTTCTGCAGGTGGTGAGGGGACGTGCCTCGCTGCGGGCAGGTAAGCACCGAGGGGCTTCTCTTTCTTACCACGCTCGGGGGCTTCCGAGGGCTGCCCGGGATTTCCGAGGCAGGAGCCGGGATGTGGCTCGGTAGGGCCCTTCCCGTCCGCGCAGGCTGCACGTAGGGATGCTCCGCAGAGATGCTCTTGCCTCCCTGGCTGCCCTGCCTCCAGATGTTGCATCATTTCGCGGGGTCAGTTCATTTTATAACACTGCTTGTAGCTTCCTTGTCTTGGAGCCAATTAAACCCTTGCATTCGAGGGGGGGGGGGGGGGGGGGGGGGGGGGAATTAATAATTACAGTGCTATGTTTAAATACCGCTCGCCACTTATTTAATGGGATTTCTGCAAAATATTGGTAAACGGCTCTGGAAAACCGGGCGCAGGCTCTGCCTGCACCGAGGGCCGCGGGAGGGGGGGTCTGACTGTGAACGGGCCCTGAACGCTGGGCAGAGGGTACAAGGGCTGTCCCCTCGCTGGGGACCCCCCCACAATTCCCTCCCCCCCCCCCATCCCTCCAGCTTTGCTTTCCCCGCATCCTCCCCCCCCCCACTCAGCCCAGCCGTGGATGTTTATCCCGGCCGGGGGGGTGCAGGAGAGGGGTGCTCAGCCCTCCCCCGCCCCGTACCTCGACACAGCCCCCGACCCCCCAGGCCCGGCGCCCCTGCCCTGCTCCCCGCCGCCTGCTCGGGGCAGCCCCGCGGCCGGGAGCGGATCTGCCTCGGGGGGGTAAAACGGGAGCAAAAGCCCCCACGGCGCCGGTGGGCACAGCCGCAGCCCGTCTCCCACGCGTGCAACACTACCCACTTGTCAGGGACAGCTTTATACCTCCGTTTGCGTGGCTATACCAAATACACCGGGGTTTATTCATATATATACATCTCTACCTAATACATATAAAATTGGGGTGGCACGTATATTTATACGGCCAGGCTGCATGTGCGTTTACACACCGTGTGTGCTTGCAACGCCCTGCGTGCTCCAAATCTTTCCAGCAGCGTTTGTACAACTTGCACGGCTTATTCGGCGCGTGTRCTGTTTATCTAGTTTATGGAGATATTTCGCGGAATATATCTTTAAATTCCTATAGCTCCCGTGGGTACCGAGCCGGGAGGTCTGCGCTGCTGTCCGTCTGTCCGTACACSAGAGGACACATCTCCGCCTCGGCAGCCCCGTCGGAGGCGTCCGTAGCCGCGTTTCCCCGTTTCACGCCTAATTTCGGCGTTGTAYCCCTCGGCTTCCCCCGCGGAAGCTGAGCAGCGGCTTTAGCACGGCCATTCCCCCACTTAGGAGCCGTGAACGAGCCGGGGAAAGCCGCGGCTGAGCCCCACTCGGGCTGCTGAAACCCCGGCGGCCCCCCGCCTTTGGAGGGGCATCCCCGCGCCCCMTCCCCTCCGAACCCGCGCCCCTTCCTGGAGGTAACTCCAACACTCGCTTCTGTGTTTGGGAGAGCAGCGTGACATTAGGTAGTGCCACCAGGTAGGCTACGGGAAGCCCTTTTTCCTAGAAAAAACCGCCCAGAATTTCTTAATTTGTTTTTGCTTTTAGGGAATACATTTATCCCGAGCCATCCCTAGGAATGCGCTCCTGGCCGTGGGGGCTTTGCAGAGATTGTTTTACTCTAAGGAAAGGGGGAAATGAAGTATTGTCATCGTGGGTTTTCCACCCTCCCTTACAAAATCAGCCCATCTCTCTAACGAAGGTCCCAGTAAAGGGGAAAGGCACCTTCCTGCTCCTGATGCTCCACTCGCCAAGCAAKTGCTGAAGGGACAAACACACATTTGTGTTTTACTGGGCATCCCTGTCGTCCCCTTTTCCTCTCCCTTTACCAGAAGTGCTTCGAGAAGGAAAAAAGATCTCCCCCCGCCACCTCAMGTTTCACCTCTCCTTAAATATTTGCCCTAAAAATATTAGTCTCTAGTGGAGGCAGAAGCCTGTTTGGTTAAAGAGAGCTTTCCAAACAATTTCAGGAGCGTGTAAACAGCCCGGCAGCATCCGCGCCGGTACCGGGCTGCCGCAGCCCCCGAGCCGCGGGATCCCGCGCTGTGGCTTTAACGGGAAAAATCAAGTGTAAATACCTGCAAATACCACTCTGGCAGATATCTCTGCCTTTGATTCCTCTGTGACAAGCATGACAATCCGCTGAAATGAAGGCACCTCGGAGTTCATTATGAGGGGAAAACTACTGTATCTTTGCTGCTGCAGCATCAGATCCGTATTTTCTCCAGCGGAGTTTTAGGGGAGGGGGGGGGGGGGTTACAGACGTTTAGTGTGCATTGAACTGACGCTTTGGTGCTCTCTCAAACCGTCAGTCCCGTCTATTTGGGATTCTGGGTAGAGGTTTCAATCTCGGGGGTTGATGGTGCTAAGTTTGATGCAGTAGTTTCTAGAGGGGAGAGCGTGTTTGTAAACACAGCCTCTGCTGCTGAAGGGCTGGATGGTGTAACGCCGGGTGATGTACGGTTATGGAGTTTTGTCAGTCCTGCTCTCCCCGTGAAATGCGCTGATAATCTCGCTTTAATGCTSAGATTTAAGGCGGAGGAATAATGCAAAATAATTCTTTGCGCGGGGAGAATTCGTATAATGAAAAATGCGAACTCAAACGTTCCTCGTTCAGACAAAACAAGAGCATATTTAACAATGCCTAGTTGAAAATAAAGAGGAAATCTATTAATGTAATAACTAAATTGCTGTTATAGGCATCAAAGCACCCTGATGCTTTGAGGTAACTTTATTTCCATCAGTCTTTTTAAAGAGCACAACATGAAAAAAAAAAAAAATCCCTTACCATCCCGCCTCACTGAAACCCTGCCATTTTACTCATTAATTTCGTAATTAATCAGTTAAGAAGTTCTGACTTATTGGATTAAAGGGACGGGGAAATGCAATTCCGCCCAGCCTAATTTTAATAGGCGATTGTGAAATTGCTCTTTTGAGCCTCCCGCCTCAGCTCCGTCCCCGCTTCGAGGTGAGGGGGCGGYGGCCGCAGGAGCCCCGGGGCCGGGGGGACCCGCCGCCCGCCCCCCGCAGCCCCCGCCGCGTCCCTGCGGGGCCCGGGGGGCCCTTGGGGCGACCAAGCGGCCCCGCGGCCGAGCCCAGCAGCCGGGCAGGGAAGGGGCTTTCTCGCTCCTTTGCAGCTCGGGAACAGCAGCGCTGGGGCGGGGTGGGGGGGGCACAGGGGGTCTTCCGTCCCCGGGGCTCCCCTCGCCCCCCCCAGCCCACTCCGGGGCTGCGGGCGTCCCTCCCCGCCCTCCGCGGCTCCCTCCGGGGAAAGGGTGGACTCCGCCGCCCCGCTCCCACCGCCGGCCCTCGACACGGCCCGTCTCCCAAAATACAGGGACAGAGGCACCCCCCCGCCCTGCCCCACCTCCCCGAGAGCCACCCCTGCCTGTCCCTGTCCTGCCTGCCCTGCCTGTCCCTGCCCTGCCTGCTCCTGCCCTGCCTATTCCTGCCTGCCCCTGCCCTGCTTGTCCCTGCCTGTCCCTGCCCTGCCTATTCTTGCCCTGCCTGCCCCTGCCCTGCCCTGTTCTGCCTGTCCCTCCCCTGTCCTTGCTCTGCCTGTCCCTGTCCCGCCTGTTTGTGCTTGTCCTTGTCCTGCCTGTCCCTGCCTTGGCTGCTCCTGCCCTGGCTGTCCCAACCTATACCTGCCCTGCCTTGCCCCTGCCTGTCCCTGCCCTGCCTGCTCCTGTCCCCTGCAAAGCCCCCCTCCCGCTAGCGGCCTCTGCCCTGGTCCCCGGGGCAGTGGGGGCAGCAGTAGGTGGGTTTGGAGGGAGAGTGGGTGCAGTTTGGGATGGATAAACTGCAGAACCCACCCAGCTTTGGGGGAAGGAGGAGGCGAACTGGCAGGTTGGGGTTTCAAGGGGATCCGGCCTCTCCCCGGATCCCATAAAAAGGCGCTGGGGCGTTTGCATCCCAGAGACTTTTTCCCCTGAGCGAGCACCAAGTGGCAACTAGCTGGCGTGTCCCCAGAATGACAGCCCTGGGTGTCACAGCCAGCGGCCCGGTGACCTGCTCCGAGCTCTCTCCCCCAAAGACACTCCGCGTTTGTCCTTCCTCCGAGACACGCGCGTTCGCGCAGCGGGCAGCACGGTGCAGGCACCCACCGTGGCCGTTCCCCTCTGACTGCTTGCACAGCCCCGTGCGGACTGAAYGCCGTGCAGAAGGCAGCAGGCAAGTGAAACAGCCAGAGATTATTTTTTTTTTACAATATACGCTCTGCAATTAGACACATCCAATGGATTATTTCTCTACCTCTGCCTTTGATCTTTTGAAAACTAGGCAGCTTTATAAATGCCATTCCTCTGTTTTCAGCCATTTTGCATTTCTTGTACAATTAATGTACAGCAGCGATCTGTTTCTTTTCTTCTTCCAGTTCTTTCCAGAACAAACAGGCACTCCTGTCCACACTGTCCTGGTGAGATTTATTTCTGATTTCTCCTTGTGTCATCACTGACACACTAGAATAAAAAATAYGTATTTTGCTGGACAATTTTGATGAAATTATGGACGAGGTGTAAACCTAATGCCCTGAACCTACTGCACAAGATCTGTTACTATTATTAATTTGTAAACCTGGCAAAACTTACATACAGAAATGGATGCTTCATGCCAATTATTTAGTAAAGATTTTTTTCAGCAGTGCAGCAAATCTCTGGAGTTTCTGCATTTGTTTCGCACTTAAAAGAACTTGGTGCAAATGTAATCAGCACATTAAAGTGCATCTTTCATCAGAGGACAGGGAGCAGGGAGGAAGTCTGTCCCACCCGTYTCCATGCCATCTACCAGGTGACTTTGGAGCAGTTCATTCATGTGAAGTTCTGTGTTTGGGTATTATTATTGTTATTATCCCCTCTTTTCCCCTCCCCATTGCCAAAATTCCCAGCCTCTCCCGAGGCACTCAAGGAAAATCTGCAGGGTTAAAGCACTTTCCCTGGCTTCGCTGCTAGAGATGGTCCTGTCGCCTCCAGAGCTGGAGGTGGCAGAGGGTGGTGGGGAGAGGGATGGGGATCCACACCAGAATCTCCGRCACCAAGGGGACCTCCGCTTCTCGTTTTGTGGAGGTGGTAAAAAGCAAAGGCAAAAGGTGTTTTCTAGGAGAGGAGATGGGGGGAGGGGGGGTGGGGCGTTTAGGAGATCTTGAGTGGTTTCTATCCAAGTCACTCTTTTGTTACGTAAAAGTAAACCGCAGAAAATGTTGTCCCTCCTCTTGCTCTGCGCACAGACGTGAGAGGAGGGGGCAGCTGGGGAGGTGGCTGGGGCAGGGAGTCCGTGTAGGACCTGCTGGCAGAGATGTCAGGTCCAGGCTCGGCGCAGAGCCAGCGGGGAAAAGATGAGTTGAATGTCACCCTCTCCGTCACTGAAACCTTTCTTCATCACTTCCAGCTCTGCCTCTTACCCTGATGGGCTTCTCCCACCCTGTCCCCCTGCCCATCTGTACCCTGCTTGTCCTACTAAAGCACCTCTCCATTCTCCCTCAAAAAAAGATGAGCAGAGACCTTGTCCTGCTTCTTTCTCGTCTTGCTCTCTCTTTCCCTTGCATTGGTCTCCGCTCCTCTTTTACTCCTCTGGCAGCCCTTGCCCTCTCTCCCTCTGCAAAACCTTTCTGTGAGCAAGCTGTTCTCGGCAGGCATGGAGGTGAAAATCCAGCTGGAGACGATAAAATCCACTGGCTTGGCTATTTCTACCCCTAGAGATCGTCCCTCAGTGAGACACAAGAGAGAGAGACAGACATCATAAAGGCATTTGCTCACTCAGCCTAAGCCATGAATTTTAAGTCCTCAGGACAGAGACCATTTCGTATGGTGTGTGTTTGTGTAGATTCAGCACAAGGCAGGGACCATACTGTTATTTCTCCAATGTTTCCACTTCGCTGAGTCCTACAGTGCCACTGTTTCATCTTTTCTAGAGACACATATATTTTTACATCCCTGTTTTTCTTCCCATGCATCTGTCTGGCTCGCTCTTTTGGATTTATAGTTCTAGACATAYTGTTTATTATTCATAGTATTAATAACAGGTATCATCCTGCTAYAGCAATTAAATAATTACAGAACTCGTTCCCATTTGGTCAGCCAGAATGCCCCATATGGCTGAAATATACCTTATTAATGCGAAGAACTAAACATGTACATAGCTGGGCACTAAGTGTTAGGTTTAGCTTTCCATAAACTTAAATATGTGCATTTCTTACCCAGTCAGATCCTCCATAGACCCATAAAGCAAACGRTACAGTGATCTGCTCTTAAGATGCTCTAAGAGCTTGGAGAAATTTGTTAAGAGTGCTACTTCTGTAGGCTCTTGTAACCATGAATCAGTGATGAGATCCCTTGTTTGCCTTTACATCCACTTCTCTGGGCTTTCCCAAGCCAGGGGTAGCCTCTCGTCRGAAACAGGGCACCCATTTGTGATACTGGTTTTGTGAGATGCTGTAACAGCTGATCCATYGCAAAATGGCCCTCGTGCTACCCTGATCCACCCCCCCACCTGCCCGAGAGTCACTCTGTCTGGGGCAGACGACTGGACCAACGCACGCCCGAGATGRTGCAGCACATGGGTGTCAAACTCGTGAAGTAGCGGAGCCCAGCCTGGCCGAGAAAGCATCTCCCCACTCATCCATCCTTCACTGACTCCCCACTGGGCCACAGATGTGGTTTCATTGTGGCACGAGGAGTTCCCAGGGCTCAGAGAGGCTGGTGTCAGTAGGGACGGTTGCTGCATTGAATCGCAGCCATTTGCAAATACCAGGTGGATTTTTCTCCCCCTCAAATAAAGAAGAGAGGCTGAAGATTGTGAGAAGAAAACCAAAGATGTCAAAGGTCTGAAGGGTGTTTTCCATGCCTGAAGGTCTGTGTAAGGTTTAGCTGGGATAGCCAGAGCTCTGCATCCCTGCATGTCCCCACCACCCTGCTGATGAAGGGAGATGAGCTGAATTTTCAGCCTCTTCAGTTTGCTCCTTTTCCATGAYATGACAGTTCTAGCCCAGCAGAAAGTTAATCATTTTATGGCCTGATTTCATTCTTGGATTTTTTCTTCCCATCAGATTCTGTTGTTCTCTGCATGTGTGATAATTCACTTGTATATTAGCAGAGCCAAATCCTGAGCGGTGCTGAGCTGACCATGGCCATCGCTCATGAACTCTCAGAATGAGGGGCTCAATGCAGTCGRCACTGAAAACAATATTAATCCCTTCCTTTCACCTTGCTGTCACTTAGCTCAGGTCATAGTTATGGCAAACCCGAGGACAAGATTCGAAAACTCACATCAGTAAATGTAGACACCCAGGGAAGTCTGCAGAGCTAAACCAGCTTCTGCGAGTCGAGGACTGAAGGTGACACATGGACCACACCGATATCTCTGGGGTGTTTGATCCAAAGTCTGGAAGCTTCTAAACAGGACAAAAATGGAAAAGTGATGGTTATCCATGCTTTTAATACCTTTTTCTATCTTGATAATATAAACCTCTAAAAGGTTAAGAAATAAGTGATTGTTTGGAGTCAGACTAAATAGTAAAGGAAAAGAGAAGGTCACTCACAAAAAGATGAATTATTATTTTTTTCCCCCTTTACTCTCTTTCTCCCCTCTGTGTCTGAAGGACAARCTTTGTCCACACACCAAAGTTTTGTAAAACTGTACTAAAACCCTATGGAACTAAACCATGACATTCTAAAAATACAAATAGAGCCAGCGACTTTTTKCCAACTACTCTTTTGTTTAAAAAAKGGGGAGAACATTMTTTTATTGTGCACGATTTCAACAAATGTCYACACTTGAATACGCAAACCCTAATCTCAGTGATGTGTCTGTGCCCAGAAAAGATCAAGCCTTGAAGATTTTTCAAAATTCCTCTGTAGGAATTTGTATGACCTGGTCAAATTGTTTTAAAAGCCAGGGTTAGGAAAATGAAAACAAACTGTTAGTGACCTAGAACATATATAGAGAGAGAATCAGATGATATAGCTACAAGGTCATAAATGCTCGGAATATTAAAATAAATAGCAGAGCTCTTGAGTTAATGAAAAGCCAGTTAGGCCAATAAACATCTAAAAGAACACATATGAACAAACATCCATCTTTTTAGTTCATCAAATGAGTGCTGTTTACAGCTTTACCAGATTTTAGGACCAGTTCCTGCCGGAGTGGGCAGTAAACAAGTGAATCAGATGGTCGCGGTACCGGCTGAATTTCTCAGCCGTGTATAACAGAGCCCAACAACAGGCATCCCTGGCTAATTGCTGAGCATCCACGAAAGCGCAGAGATGCCGTACGCTCATGTGGATGCAATATGTGCATGGCTATATTCTTCCACCTGACACCCCGTGCACAGCCTAGGCTAATGGGTTGCATACAAAGGAGAGATGAATATATGACAAAAGAGAGTCCAGCACCAACCCTGAAGGCAGAGCTTGAAATCTCTTCTGCGTCGTTAATATCCAGCGCTGGCCTAGGGGCTGGGGCCTTTCTGCACGGCATAAGTCTGAGCCCATGAATTAAAATCATAGCAGGTCAGTCAAGAATATCTCTTGTCCCTTCTTTTATGTTGCTCCAACCTCCCTCTGCACATGTATTTATCCAACAAAGAGCTCGTACCCAGATTCACCTCTGCGATATGATGTCCACCTTGGCCACTTTGCGCACCATCATCGGGTGATCTGTGAGTTACCGAGAGCGCTGAATTTCACCCCGGGTATATGCAGGGAAAGGAGGCAGGCTGCAGTTTGCATTTTAAATCCCCCAAACATATTTTAAGGGTTCTGCTTCTGTCTGTTCTCCAGTTCCTGAGAAAAACTCAGCTAAGGAAAGATTTTGGTAGAAACCCAAAACTGACATTCGCCTGCCTTTTCCAGGTAATGCATATGCATGCATGCAAAACTCAGGCATTGGTTGTTTCTGCCTCAGGATTAAAAGCTATGGCATGAACAGAAATAGAAGCCCATCTTTACAAAATTGCTTTTAAAAATTCCATATGCCAGTTGCATACCCTGCAAAGATGTAGAGCTTGAGTAGCGGTAAGGAGATGAGGCTGCCAGCCAGGAACATGAGCGATAAGCTCAGCTTCCCAGCAGGTCTGTTCTTTGTCTTTGGGTCATTTCTCCTTCCCCAGCCTGTTTTTCCTTCTCTAGAAGGGGGGAGGTTAATGCTAAGTATTTATTCGTGTCTCAGAATAGCCCTCAACAGAGACACTTCATTTGTGACCGGGAGATTGTCCCCACATTTGCCCAAATATCCTGAATTCCTATGAATGGACCTTTATGTTTGGCATGTACAAGAAATACAGGGATAGCTCTCAAAGCTGCTACACAAAACCCAGGTGGGTTTTAAAGGGGTAAACGGCCCATCATAGTACCAGGAGTTATGCCTGAAGAAGACGTGTAGGATAGCTTCTTGAAATACAGAAAAAAACTGAGATTATTTTGGAAGAGAAGTAGAAGTGCCCTAAGCCCTTCTGCAATTTAGCACGAAAGCAGCCCTGACTTTGGTTGTTGTTAGCAAAACAGCAAATCAAGTTCTGGTTGTTCTCCATCCCACTCGGAATGACTTCTGGGTAGAATAAATCTTTTCTGCTTTTAAAATAAATGAGAGAGCTTCACAATGCCAGGGCCATTTAAATTTACAGTGAACTAAYGCCAAGGAACGATTTGGGCTCCAATTTGTATTCCCAGTGTTTTCCTCCAGCTGAGGAACACAAAGTTACGCTTTCGCCCGTGGCTTGGTGGTGAGTGCCCAGCCCCGCCGCCCTGCGAAGTTGATTTGAATGTAAAAGCAGAAGCCGAAGGAGCCCGTCCAGGGCAGAGGATGCAACCTTGCTTTCCCGAGCAGCTGCAAACGGAGCAAAGTCCGTCAAGGTGACACCCTGCAAGAGACGTTTCCCTTCCCCTGGACGCTGAAGGGGATGGGAGAGCCGGGCTGGGCTGCTCCATCTGCCCCCTCTAACTCTTTGTTTATCACAAAAGATGAACCTTCCCGGGAACGGTGCGAGCGGTGCTACAGTACAGGAAATTTTCAGCAGCTAAAAGGTTTATGATTTTTGTCAAGTGCAATTGAAAAACAAAAAAAAAAACAAAACCAACAAACCCACGTGAACTAAACACGCCATAGCAACCTTGTCGATAAAATACTGACATGATTTGGGGCAGGGGGTAGGTCAAATTTACAGTCAGGAGACTGGAAATAGTGGAATGGTTTTCTCTTGCCCTTCCCTGGTTGGTGTTGCAATATTTTGGAGTATGCATTTTTCCTCTTTCCAGGCATCTGTCACAGAAAGGATTTCTTTGGGTTGTTTTGGGATTGCCGTTTTCTTTCCCTTCAAAGCTCCTATTGGAAATGTCAGGACCCTTCCCGTTGATTTTCCTAGCCCTTCATTAATCCATTTGATTTAATTTTGTTTGAAGGAAAAATGAGGTGTTTCCTGCTTATTTCTAGCAAAATTCTCCAGTCTGCTTTTGTAGCTGCCACAGCTTTGTTTTTGAAAAATCAGCTTTTAAACTGAGAAAACATTTTGAAGTGTCATGTTTTTAGCATGGAACTTTGCATTAGCTTTAAACRTGTTTGCATGATTCTTAATACAGTGGAAGTTTTATATTTCCCAGAACTTTCATGATGTTTAAAGTCGATCARAGGAAATGGTCTTAGGGAGGGGTAATTGAAAATACCCTCTGTCGAAACAGTTTGAAATAGGTTTAGTCTTTTTCGAAAGATTCCAGCTTTCCGAGATCTGGGTTGGAGCCTCCTTCTCCTGTGATTAACTGGGGCATCGCTGTTGTCTCGGTGGAAATATGAACTAGTGCCTTTTTGTTAAAGTCTTTTGAAGTCAGTTTGGAAGATGAATGCCCAGACCCAAATTGCTAATGTGAAGCTGCGCAGTCCTGGAGAAAAAAATTAGAAATGATGTTAGCAGGCAGCTAAGAGAGCGAATACCTGTTCATGATCCTCTTTGAACAAAGATAGGCGAGTGGTACGAAAATGTGACCGCACATAAATTGAGCGTGAGGCTACGAGATTTTTTTCTATATTTATGTTTTCAGACTTRGAGCTCCGAAATGTTTTGAAGTTTTTGTCTCAGTTGTGAGCCGGCTCAGCGAATCCCCGGGTTCCAGCAGGGTATGGTCTTATCCTTTGGGTAGATAAAGTGGCAAACAGAAAAGAGTAGCTAAGGAAGTTTTACATCATTATTGCATGAAAGGAAGATGCACATAGAAACTCTCTCCTTCCTTGCATTGGGATGATTGCTATTTTATTTATGGATGTCGAAGAAAATAGCTTCTAACAAAAAACCCACACAAAAACCAAACAGAAATTAGAGCAGTTTTGAGCTAAGAAATCAACATTTGAAAACTCAGCTGAACTTGCCCATTCCCCCTCCTGTCATTATTCTGCATAAGCTGGATCCATTTTTCCCCACTGCAATCAGCTGTGAAGGAGAACTTCCATTGATTTCAATAGGAACAAGCTAGAACATGTTAGATTTAAATATTTGAATCCTCAGCTGTGCTACCGAGGCATGTCAATCTGTCTTAATACTTTATTTCAGGTTATTATATTAACAAAATTCAATGATATGCTATAATAAAATTGCATTACATGCTATCTCTGCGTTTTGAGCTATCATACTGCGTACGCACTGGCATTCCTTCTCTGTGTGTGAGTGATCATATGCGAGCTGTTTCTCTAAATCCACTTTGAATACGCTACGTTTTTAATTCCTCAAGGAAAAAATCCTGGAACAACAACCAAACACACACACACATTTCTTAGATTGTGAAACCGGGTTCCCTCAGATTTGTATCTCAAATAATGCAGAGAAAGAGCAAATGCTCTGGGGTTGGATATAGGCTGTCAGACATTACAGCAAACAGCACTAAGGGATACTTCAGCCGAAAGAGAATCCAAATTAGTGACCTCTATTAGGAATAAACTGGTCATGCACCACAAACATGATTCTGTAATTAAAACTCTCCCTGCTACAGGCACAATTGATGCAGAGTGCAGCGTCGCGGCACACAAAGCAAAACAACTTCACTGGGAGAGTTAACTTTTTAAATCTGGTTCTGATGAAACGTTGAAAATACAAGCTGGAATATATAGGGGAGCGTCAGTTCTTTACAGCATCGAGATACACGACTCGGATGCACGCATGGCTGCAAGGAAGGAAGAGCAAGCAAGGGAACAAATACAAACCATATCCAAAAGTGGAGCTTAATCTCTCTATTATTTATAGAGAGTCCGTTGCTGCATACCAACCTCTCCCGGTTTCAGATATGTACCCCGGCTTAGAAACCCTCTCTTTCTAMACTTGGGCTAATTCTGCAGAGCGTGTTTTTGGCTTTCTGTGCGGACTTCCCCGGGCTTTGCTCGCCTCTGCTCGGGGTGAATTCCRGCACCGCTGGGGCTGCTCTGACACCAGGCGCCTTTGCTGAGTCAGGTTCTGCTGCACACCCCGCCACGCAGCACACTGCATCTGCTGGGGGAGGAAAAAAAAAAGTCCATTTTTAACTATTTAATGCATGAGGTCATACTGCAGCGACCGGCCGCGCTGCAATGGAGCCAGCGACGTCTGCGCCAGGGCTGCTCGCTGGGGACGGTCACTCCAGGAGCTGGCTCTGTGGGGTCTTTCTTCTCCAACAGACGATTTAACCCTTCCAGCTTTCTGACAGCTGAATAAATAGGCAAATGAAGCAGGGCTTAATCTAGGGTCCACCCCCTCCAAAGGCCCTGTATTAAAGAACTTAAGGAACTAATTGCTTCTGTAGTGCTATTGCTGCTCTGCGACTGCTGAAAGCCTCCTGGAGGTTCGCCTTCGGTCTGTGCTCTAAGTGCCAGCCTTATTTTGTTAGCATTTACTATATTTCCACAMTAAAACAGCCAGGCCGGGGGGGGGTGTGGAAACGGAAGAAGAAAAGGAAAAGAAAAAGAGAGACTCATTAAAACTGCATCATGTCACCCGGCTGAACTTCCCGTCCCTCCACTTCCCCCTTCAATCAGCAGCAAGGATAACAATTAGATGTGATAGCTATTCCTAATAGGCGGCAGTTAGCGCTTGCTGCTGCAGCTCTGGCTAAAACAGAAGAACCCTGGCTCATCCCCTGCGAGTTTATAACTGATGAGGCTCAGATTGCCAAATAAACCTCTCCCAAGCAGGGTAGGAACCGCAGGGCTTTACCCCCTCCAGCTTTCTCGCTCTGGTTTCTTTTCCCGGTGGGGACAGCAGCACCAGCGAGYGGCACCGTCCCGGGCTGGGGCTGCAGCTCCGAGTCCTGCCCCCGGAGCCGAGGGACCCCCGGCCGGGGCGGCAGCAACGCTCAGCGTCACTCAGCCAGAAAATTTGGTATTAGGAGCGGGAGAAAAGGTCACCTTGGAGGATCAGAGGTAGAGAGTTAAAAGGAAGGGGCTGGGAGTGGGAGAGAGGGAGGAGGTATGGGGGGAGGTTGAGGAGGGAAAGGGGGAAGGGGACGTAGGATTTCTAAGCAGGCCTGACCCGGGAGGATAAAATATCCTGTTTTCATTGGTTCAAATGAACCATTAGGGAGAGAGTAATTTGTTGACCTTTTTGCTGCCTTATCATGAGATGAACAGCCTTAACATGGGCTTCACGTTTGCCTTAACCCCACCGTAAATCACAGAAGAATCGATTTTTTTTTTTTTTTTTTTTTTTTTTTTGGCAAAAGATATAAATAAATAACGACTACCAGGAAACCAGTTTGTATTTTGAGGTGATTTAGCAAAGCAAGTCCAGGTGGATACGTGCATTGGTTAGACTCTGCGGATGACATCCACTTGCCTTCCTTATTTGTTTTTGTTTTCTTTTGGATAAGCAAGTGGGAATCRGGGCTGTGCAAAGGCTCTGCTTCCTTTGGGAATTAAAACTGGAGGACAGTGATTTTCCTCTTATTTCCATCAGCCTGGCTTGGCAGTAGTTCCAGTGAAGTCAGTTTACACTCTCCCAAAGCCAGTCTCTTTCCCCAGCTCCTGCAGATAGTCTGGCATGATTTTGGCCTAAGACAGGCAGGACCGACATGAGTGTTTGGTTGAAATGACAGTTTTAGAGTTCGCTGTGGACCTTCCATGCGAGGTTGCCATCTGTGCAAGGAAATGGAGCTCGCGGAGTTTGGAATATGTCAGCTTGCTGGGGGCGTACCCAGGGGCTGCTCRTCGCTGAGCCCGAACCACAGTCAGATCCTGCGAAGGACTGGCTTTTCTTGGTTTTCACTGTAAACCTTGATTTTCAAAYTCTGGAGGCTTCACAAAAGTCTGGACACTGAACACCAACAATAGATATACCCAATATGTCRCAGTAGACCCAAGAGTTTTCAAAAAGCGTCGGAGGTTGTCTGCTTTGGCATAGGAAGAGACCACCAAAAAGCTTTCCCTGCAGGCAGGTTGGTGTTGGATTGTCAGTCCCAGGGTTTCTTGCATTTGCTGTGAAGTGGCTATTAGGGATGACATGGGATCCTGCCAGACAATTCCTGCACTTTGGGGAAATTCGTGCCCAGCTGCAGCTCCTCAGCCACGGCTCCGTCCAGCTGAGCCAGTTCAATGGTTCCAATCCGTTTATAGCGTTTTGTTCAACTTCACTCCCGATATTTTGTTGTCTCTCTCGGGCACACTAGGGAAACAGTACCACTTTCTCACTGAAAAAATTGACCAGCTCCAAATAGAAAATGACTTGAAATTGTAGGATAGCCATGATTTTTTACTTTGCGACACAGGTATGTTTTGTGCTTCCATTGAGTCTCTTATTATAGGAAATTTAGATACGGAGCAGAAGCATCTGGCCTTCAAAGAACTCTGAAATTGCCATGGGATGTTATGATAATGCTGCTTTTATGTGACTGATCTTTTCCATTTGTCCTTTGCTCTCTAGGTAACAGCTTGGAAAATGTCACCTTTTCGTAGGTAAAGAGAATGCTATTCTGTGTAGGGTTTGTGATACAAACTTTTATTATAATCATTCTACATGAGATGCAGATCTTTAAGCAGCCAGCAAATTCTTGTCAAATGAACCCAAATCAGGAAGGTCAAATGTTCTCATGGAGAATGCGAGATAAAGAAGACTTCTGTGCCTGTTCTTGAATATAGCATCCTCTTTGATTGTTCAGAAAGATATTTAAAATTACTTCTAGCAGCAGGCTGGGTAACAATATACCCGTGTGTGCCAGGCTAAAAATAACCATTGGAACTGCATTTGTACTACGCTGTGAAGTATGTGATCGCTGGGAGAGATTTCAAAACTTACTTTCTTTTTCGCTTTCGGTCTTACATTAATTACACTTTTCCTGCATATCTTTAACATATTGGATGTCAGGTTTTCTTCCTCAATTGCACGTTCACCTTGGTTTTTGGAAGGTGTTGCTAGATTTTTAGTGGTAGTGTAGCTATTATGAAGTAGGATTTTATTACATTAAGAGTTTAAAGGAGTTACTGTTAAAATAAATTACAACCCAAAGAACAAACACATAAAAATAGGGTTTTATAAAACCCTATAGCAATGGCATAGATCCTGTAGTTTAACCAAAAATGAGTGAAAAATCAATTATAGAGCTTTATTTTAAAACTGTTCCTATGCAGTGCTTGCAAAGTAAACATTACATACACCATGCTGTTATATGAAAGCAAAAAAAGGTATTAGTTAATCCAGCTTCCAAAATGAAGCATATTTTCCTTATGGAAAGTGAATGAAATGTGTTTAAAGTGAAAAAAAAAAAAAAAACAGAGGAAATTAAGGGGGGGAAATCTCTTCTAACAAGGTTTCTTTTCTGTTTGTTTTTTAAGATGATAGCATCCTTGTATGGAGCTTCAAAGTAAGGGGTGGGGGGTGGCGGGGACGGAGCACTCCTCTGCGGGTGGAGGGCACCCCGACATCTCTGGCTATGTCCACGATGATGTTTCATCTTCATCCCCATTCACATCCAGGTGCAAGCTCAGCTGATGCCTTCACAGTTCGCACTGGCACGGCACTGCTGGTGCAGAGCACCCTCGGGGCCTTTCTGGTCCCTTCATGGGGGCTTCCATCCTCCTGCATGCAGTCCTGGTGCACCTGGCACCCAGAGCTCAAGATAACTGCCGGGGTAAAAGTCACCAAAAATGTGTAGATTGTATGATCAAGGCTCTGGCCAAGAGTCTGCTGGCAGTGCAGGTGTGATCAGAGGGACTCGGGAGCCATGCAAATTTGTGGTAGGATGGGGATGAGAATCTGGATCTCCTAAGTGCCAGGGTATTTGGTACCCACRGCATGATCCCATCCCATCTGGCTGCTCTCTGTGAAGCGTTATCCCAAGAGAAAGCAGGCTGAAAGTTTTTGCAAAGGTGGAGCTGAAGCTCYGTGGAAGCTGGGGCAGTTGGTGCCTTTGGAAGATCTCCATCCAASATCCCCCCCACCCCATCCCGTCTGTGCGCCTGCTGTCTACTCTTACCTGCTGCAGGTGCACAAAGGTACTTACTGTGTGGGGACAGCCTTTGCTTTCATTTCCTACACGTTTCTTGAAAAAAAGTCTCAGTAACGTGCCCATATAGAGAGGATTTTCTTTCCAGACAGTTGCGAAATTCGTTGTTGAGAATTTTTTATTAAGCACTTTCAAAAATACGTAGTAAATACAGACTGTTAACAGCAAAAAGACAGCGAGACACGTTGCTTATGTGGCCACCAGAGATCTGGGGTGCCCAGCGGAGGAGGGGAGGCGTTGGTGTGCCCATGTGCTGTTGAGGAAACTGAGGCATAAACTGCGGTGTCGCAGGGCGAAATCCTAAACTAGGATGAAGGACAGGGCTGGGACCTTGTGGAGGAGCCCGAGGATGGGTTGAGGTGCTGTGGGCTCTGCCACAGCCCCTGGCACTGCGGATGATCCGCGCTCGGCCGTGGCCGAGGCATCGCCAGCGCCCAGCATCCACGGACGCATCCGCCCAGCATCCCCAGTCCTTCCCTACGGGGCTGCCTGGCTCGCCGGATCGCCTTCATTTCTGTACCTTAACAGCTACCTGCGGCACAGCAGGTGGCTGCTCGCACCTTTCCTCCTAAAATGTAGCTAAAAAATGAATTCCAGATTTCATGAAACCCAAAAGGGACAGGAAAGAGGCTGGATCCGTCCACTCCCTTCCCAGTCCCTGTATTTATCTGCCTGCGGAAAATGCTCGGAGGTGGCTGGTAGAAGCTACATTTCGATAACAAGAATGAAAYGAACATGTGTACACAGTTGTTTTCCCTGACTGGGGTCTGTGTAGTTCTTCCGGAAGGTTAATAAATGGTATGCAAATCCTCTTAAATGGCCATGTTTACACCAGAGCTTAGTGGCTCCAGCCATGTCCTCTACTTTTAACTYCCTAAGTTTTAGTGCAAAAAGAATTTCCTTCCCCACGCTCTTTAGAGCTCTCCCACGTTTTGTTCATGCTTTTGTTCAGCTATCTGTTCTTGGGATCATAAAGGGCATCACCAGAGGTWAAAAAAAAGCTAAATTTGCCTTAGTGAAAAAAAAAGAAAAGAAAAAAAAGATGTTTTGCTTAAAGACAGGAGGCTACTGTAGTGTAAAATGAATGATTAATAAGGATAAGAAAAACCTAGTTCAACAGGGCAAATGCTCAATAACAGCTCGTTTAATCATTGGCAGATCAGCTGCAAATGCAAAGTGTCTGCTGCAGCACTGTGTTAACTCGTGCTGTAAAGTGTTGGCTATTTCTTTAATGACAGCATAACCTTTCATTGTGCATTTATTTTAAAATCCGGTCCTTAAATGTTGGAGTGTTTAAATTTTTTTTCTTCTGCTTCTCCTGCCCTCAATGAACTTTACAACACGGGAATATGCTGTGAGTCGTGTCGCCTTTGCAAATATCGCCRGGCTGGAGTTGTGTCTTTGGGGGAGAATCAGATTTCATAAGGTCCAGGCTCAGCTTTGGCAACCACTGACTTCTCTCTCTTGATTTCATTTTCTGGCAGCACTGATGCTGTCCTTGTGTAATTGTCCTTATGAGAACCAAGCACACCATAACGTGCGTGTATTTGTTACCATGAGGAGAGTTGTCTAGCTT
The DNA here is from genome assembly GCA_030449065.1 of Oceanodroma leucorhoa. Lineage (NCBI taxonomy): Eukaryota > Metazoa > Chordata > Aves > Procellariiformes > Oceanodroma > Oceanodroma leucorhoa. Next base: position 977,080 of record JASVER010000090.1, on the reverse strand, counting down.
TGGGAAAGATATTGATGTAAGATCTCTTGAGCAATATAATCTTTGCAAACAGAGGATCTGATTCATGAAGGTGCTTTTTAAAAATATAATTATTTCTCTTGCCAATTGTCCAAAGGATCATTTGTTGTATACAGATTGGATTTATTATCTGCATTCGTGATGAACATAGAAGTCTCTTACTAATGGGCAGTGGGCACTCTGAGGAAAGGTCTGAGCAGCTTTCCAGGATGGTGATGTGTGTTCGCACCTTTCCAAACCAGGGGAGACGGTCAACGGCATCACCCATGGCCTCAGGTGTGCAGCCAAACAAGGCAGGCTCTCCCACTCTCTTTTAAAAGAGAAGGGGCTGTTTCCCCACATCATCTAAGCGGCCCTTCTCTGCACCTACTTCACCTCCAGTTTACCTGACTACTACATCTAGGTTAGTGTGGGACATGAATAAAGGTATTGGCGTAAAAAAGAAGGTTGCGGCCAAATAAAGGTGCAGAATTGGTGATTGAATTAGTACTAAGAGTGATACAGAGAGCTGGGCTGGGCTGGGCAAGAATCGACTCGTTATTCACAGTGGCCTCCGTGAGCAAGCCCGGGTGCACGGAACCACAGTGGCTGCTATTTGTCACGTCTTTTGTGGGACTGGCTGCTTCAGCCTCGTGGCATCGCTCCCCACGTGCAGGTAAGTTCTGTGATAACAGGATAAGCAAGAGGCAATTTCCCTGATAACACATAAACATTTGGTTTCTGCTCAAATTCATAGCATAAAGAAAAACACTGTTTGAAAAAGGCTGGGTGAGCAGCAGTGCAAATGTTGTAAATACTAGTTCACAGTAATGTTAATAATGATTCTATTTTGCATTCWTATTTTTGTTAATCATCATCATCATCCAGTGTTTTCAAATAGCAGGGATTGTTTATCAGTAAAGTGTACTTCTTGAGCAAGCTCACCGCTCTTTCCCTCCTCGAATGTGTTTGACCTGCTCCCTTGGCAATCATGCTTTCTGTCGCATYGCAATTCTGCAGATCGCCTGTCACATTGCAGAAGAGAGAGAAACAAAGTAGTGTGTATAGGAATTTGATCATTTGAGCTGGTTTTAAGCTCATTTCAATTAACTTGGTAAACTATTGGAGATAAGCTGCCCCTGCCTGGAGTCACCTTCGCTGATAGGCAGCAACGGATATGAGATATATGAAGTTCACCATAGGTTCAAATTTATCCCCAATAACTGTACAGTGATGAGAGGCTGATAATGCACGCTCTGTCATTATCTTTAGCACTTTATATATATATTTGGCTCCCATGGCAGAAATGTTCTCATGGCTGTTGTAAGTGAGGCATCACCTGCGTAACAGATTTACTGGTGCTTCCACTTGCTTCTCAAATTCAGCRTAAGAGGTGTGAGCACGAAGGGCTCCAAAGGTGGTGGGAAGRCTGAGGAAGACACAGGAGAGTCGCAGTAGCTRTCAGAAGGTCTTACGCAGATTGGAAGCATTTGCGTTACCCGTTTGCAGGTGGGACTGTATCACAAAATCTGGTTTTTAGGTGCACGACAGCATTATTCCCCAGCAGGACAGGCCTTAAGAGCACGAGTGCAAGGTATCTGCAGAAACCTTTTCCTGGCAGCCACCTGGGTCGGAAGAGACATCGGCATAAGCAGCTTCATAGAAATCAAACCCAACATGAACAAGGGTGTCAGAGCTTCACAGATATGCTGTTTCCTAAAGCTTGATTGCGAGTTCCAAATAAAAGGTTGAGCTACCTTACAGCCCACCACAGCCTAATACCTGCTTTTTTAAACCATTCTACGAGGAAGCTCTGCTACAGTGCGTGTTGGCTAGTGAGAGGCCCCCAAGCATTGGCAATTTTAGAGATGATCTCTGTTTTAGAGATCAAAGCTCAGGACAGGATGCAATTATGTTTAGAAGACAGGTGATCAGGGACTAAAACTTTGCATAGAAAAGACGGCCTTGGCATAGGAAATACGGAGTAATGCTGAGGTTTCTTCTTTGACTGTTGGTCACAACTGGAGGACTAACATTATTAAGATATTAACTAAGTACCCAGAGAGGGAACRTTCGTTGTAGGTTGTTCAGTTGCACTGTGCACACTGAGCTCCTGTTATATTTCCCATCCCATTCAGGACTTTTTAAAAAACAAAATACATAACCAAACTGCCAGAATTTGTTTAATTAGCAATTCTTTTTTCTGACACAAACATTTTTCTTTTTTTTAATTTGAAAGGGAGCCTAAAAATCTACATACATACTCTTTGTTCCCCTTGGACTGGTGTTGGTTTCAGTATAAGGTGGCGTAGACATTTGGCTTTTGCTGGCTTTCAAAGAAGCAACGRTAGCAGGGCTGTTGTGAGCAGGGAGCAAGCAGTGTCGCTGGGCACTAGGAAAAGCAGCTTTGCTTTCYCCGCAGCTGGCATGCTCCCTCTCTATGGGGAACATAGCCCAGCTGTACAGAAACTATGAAAAAAAGCCGAGGGATGATGCCACTGAGTTTTTGATGTACTTTTTCTGACCTCTTCTGCTAAGCACTTAGACTGTGTCCTCTTTTATGTGTGTGTTTTCTGTGTTTCTCTGACACCAGACCCATGCTATTAACTGTTGGGTTCTCTGGTGAGGAAYGGGGAGATCGATCAATAACCAATATGTATTTCATAAACACTTAGCCAAGGTCAGTAAAACAAACACAGGAACAGACACGCGGTACCCTCTTGCTAAGTCCATAGGTCTCTCGGGAATATTCGTTGCTGTTGGGGTGCAGGTGTTATTTCTGCTTCTCTGTTTTAATTCAGTTGGTCCCTGAAGAATCCTTAGGGGCTTTGGAGACCTTCTGGCCACACCTTTTATCAGCTAACACTATCCATCTGCGGCACTGTGATGGCCTTTCGTGTGACCTATCTTCTGTGTGACCTTGATTTTGCCCCACCACTAATCTGTAGAGTCAGTTCTGGCCCCTCAACTATTTAACCCTTCAGTATTGTAGATCTGATTTTTCTTGCACCACARTGGAAGTAGAAAACCAGCTGTAGGAGCAGCTCCTGCTGCTACAGAGATGTCCATAACCAAGGAAGGCAGGTGGACACATTTAACTAACGAGTTTTGCTGGAGCCAGCCATTGCAAACAGCCACTGGAGGTCATTGGAGACACTTGTGTGTGATGGTGGGTGCCTTACACAGGTGGGACCACTCAAGTTCAGTGATGCAGCCAAGTTTATAAGATCAGCAAGAAGAGCTGTTGCTTCTTCTCTCTGCTCCTTGAACTACTGAGGTCTTTGATGCTTATGAAGCTGGAAGGTAATAGCTCCATCTTTAGTTCTTTTTATCTTAAACTGTTTAGAGAAATAGTTTGCTGGACTAGTTCTCCAGGCACTGGAGTAGCCAAAGTATGGATTGAATATTTGGATTAGTTTGGTTACTTGAAAAACTGCCACCCTAAATAAGAGAGAATGTATCTGTATGTTGGTGATTAGGCCCTGGTACTGCTCTGCTCAGATTAAAAGCCTTGTTTCTCTTCCTGTCAAACACTGTAAGGAAGGAAATTAATCTCTGTAAACTATCCAGTTTAAGTATTTGAACACTAAGTGGAAGTTTCTGGTGATCAAAGTAATTTCCTTGAATAATGTATTCATACATAAACCTGAAAGAAATGTCATAATTGCAATAAGGTGTCTCTGGGGAGTTTGGTTATCATGATATAATCACATCCCTGGAGAGCGAGAGGCACAAGGCATAGCCTTGTGCTTAATAACACCCCAAGGGTGTGATTATCTCATAGCAATCGCACCCTCATTGTGCCATGTGGCCTGAAGAACTGCAACAGGGATGGAAATCCACAAAATCTAAGCGGAGGCAACAAAAACATGGAAACCTTGGGTATTTGGACACCAATTTCTGCRTTTTTTTAGATAAAAAGAAAAAAGCTAGGAGCAGCATGATAAACAGCAGAGAGTGAAGCTGTTCTTTTGCAGAGCAAGAAAGAATGGGATGCAGTATCTGTCCTCAGCCATCTGCTATGCCTTGTCCTGCCTTCCCTCTTTTATTTTTTTTTTTTTTTTTTTAATCCACCAAGTTGAATTAATGTGGTAGGACTCGTTCTGACGCGGCACAGATCTGACAGTGCGTTGGCAAAGTGGCACGCTGCCTGCGGTACCTGGGCACGGGAGGCAGATTGCTTCCTTCTATGGAGAAACCTCGCAGGGAAGGACGAGGGGTGGAGGATGGGGAGCGGAGCGGCTCCGTGCAAACCACCCTCKCCCCATCCTCCTCTCTTCTCCCAGGCTCTTCTGCTCCAGGGCAGTGGGAGAAGGGAGGGTACGAGGCTCGTGCCTCGGCAGGGAAGGCAGGCGGGATGCTGTTAGATGGCAGCCGTGCTGTTTGTGTGGGAGGCTCTGAAACCTGGGGACCTCGGTGCAGATCTGCCGGCACGTCTGTAAGTTGGGTATAGAGGAGAGGTTTCCTTGCAACAGCCGATATGGCTTAAAGTTGCATTTTCTTCTGTGCAGCCCCTCCGTTGGTTTCCATGGGGGTGTGACGTGAAGGAAGGGTGTCAATAGGGTATTTGCTCCTTGCCCTGCTGCCACCGTTGCTCCCTGTCCGTAGATGCAGAGCACGTTACAAGACCTTCGGATGCTGCTGCCGAGAGTCTTCTGAACAGTCTCGGCAATAGGATGTGGATGGGACAATTGGGTGCAATATTAAAAGAAAATCACTGAGGTTTGGTTGTGTTTAACTGTAAGGGCAAGAGGAAAGAGTGGTGAATTCCCAGCCCAGCCCTATAGCTTTGGAGGGAGTCTACTCATGCTGCTTACGGAGGTGATTTCTGAGATCCACTCCCACATCTTTTCTTGAAATGAAGCCCTGAAGTTGTGCTGTGCTTATAGGGAAAAGGGACAGTCAGAAATGCAAAAAAAAAAAAAGGGTTTTGTGGTAGATATTTCTCCTAATTCTCAGGCACAACCCATCTAAAATGTAACCGTATGGGCCTACTGCTGTAGAATTTGATTGGAGGCATATACTGTTCATCAGGGAGGGTCAACATCTTGCTTCTCTAAGTCTTTTTTTGTCCCTGTGATTGAAAAGAGCCACAATTGGACTTTTTTGATAATGTAGGAATAAAGTGGTTGCCCAGAAAACAGGAGGTTTTCCTCCCTGCTCCAGCTCAACATGCACAACCTTTGTGTGCAGAAAAGAGGCACCTCCTATATTCACAGGATGCTGCAGAAAATATACCACGTTTATAGCTGTTAAAAAAAAAAAGGCTGTTGTTTAAATCTATTGTGTGCTCTCTAAGGTTTACAAAATCAGTGTTGCTTGGGAGAGAAATTAATTTTTTTTTTTTTTTTTTTTCCTGAAAGCTGGGTGGTGGCTATGTAGGTATGGAGGAAAAAGATATTTCATTGTGTATTTTGCAATGACTTGCAGATGTGGGTAGGAAGGAAGGGCCAAAATTCCAGCAGTGCCACAGTGCAGCATTTCTTGGCCATTTCTGATTGTGGCCTTAAGGGTTTTGTAACAAAATCGTCGTTTTCTGTGGCACAGTCCCTCCCTGGTTTGCGTGTGTCCTGTCATTGCTTTTTTCTGCTTTTAACGGCTGCAGCAGAAGAGGGAGGGTTTTTGGTAGCTAATGATGTGCACCTTGAGTTGTCTGGGGTGGCAAGTTTGTGTTTTTGAAGCCCAGCTGAAAACTGTGCCGGTGTTGGGTGTGCTTGGGATCAGTCAGTGCTTGTTTTGGGGACTGGGCTCAAAAAGGCGAGGGCTGCCTCTTTCCCGAGCGGGTGGCCGTGCTCTCCTCCGCCCCCCGGCTCTACGCTTCAGCATCCCTCTCTGCGACTGTGAGCTTGGGGAATTTATCAGATGCTTTTCCTTAGTTTGTGAGATTTTTCACGTATTTCACAGGGCTGACAAAAGGTTGGTGACAGAGTCGGTAGGACTTCAGCCGGGTATCAGATCCGACCTCTTGCGATGGGCAGCGAAGGTGTTTCTCTTCTGAATAGTTACTTCTGGATTTTGGGTATTGGGGAGCCTTTTCTAGGAATCTCTTTTAATTTGGCTTTGGGAAAAACGCTCCATGAACAAATCTAGAGAAAAATCCTGGAGMGAGAGGAGAATAAACTAAAACAAATTTGAGAGGTTGGGTGCTTATTGCCTAGTCAGCTTATTAGATTTCTTCTACAAYGTTGTTTTTAAATCTGAAAACCCCCAAGGTGTAACTAGCATGCTTTATGTTTTTATAGAGTCTAGGCAATTGCCACAAATTGAAAAATTATTTTAAGCTTTCAGAACACATCAGGATGATGAAATGAGTAAATTCCGTCTATTTTTTTTATGACATTTTCTCATTCTTGTGCATGGTAGGCTTATTTTTGTTTACTCTTAGATGATGTCAATGAGTACTGAGATGGGTTGTTCATTGTTAAAATAACAAAACACATATTTGATCTGAGGGGAAAAASCCGCCTGTGAACGCAGACCTAGCACACAGGAAAGCGGGGGAACGGCTGGTCAGGCTGACCGCTCTTCACAGTGTCTCTTTAAGAAAGCTCTGTACTCTCTTGCAATGTTAAAGTTGCTAAGGTAACTGTGCATTTTTTTAGAGCACAGCAAAGTAAATAGGTACATGACCTGTATAAATTCTCAGTGCATAAATTAGTAGAGCCCTCAAGCTAGAGTAACTTATACACTTCCTTATTTCCAAATGACTTTTTAGCTTCTCTGCATGTCTAATGCATAAGAATTTGATGCGCACAGTTCATGCTGCAAAACATCCACAAGAAAACCTGGGGCACTGCTTTTCCCTATAGTTTTGGTGCAAAGAGGAGCCAGTACGGCTTAAGGGTTGCAATGGGCCCTCAAGGAGAGGCAGAGTGGCTGAATGGTCTTTGCCCCTCCAGACTTGCACCCCAGCAAGTCTCGCCAATTCATTTCCATGGGGAACGGTCGGCATGGTCCTTGCGTTTGGCAGGCAAAGCAGCTTGGGCTCTTGCTGGAAACCTGTTTTCTGCCCGCAGCTCTGCCTGATCGCATACCTGGGTGCAATTGCAGTTCCAGGAGTTGTTTGAAATAGGCTGGCTGGGTCCAGAAATGGTAAGCCCAAGGTACCATAGTGAGCCCTACAGCTTGTGRATGGGTCTAGTCTGCATCACTCGCAGCAGAGTTGTTCAGTGCCAGCTCTGCATGGTACCTCTTGTGTGCTCCTTGGGTTGCAAAAGGCCRGACTGTCTTAGAAAAACTGAAGTTGAACTGCTTCTGTTTTACTGCCAGATTCTACAACTCCCATCCTTGTCCTTTGTCCTCTTTCRCTATTGTATTTTTGCAGCATCTCTGAATGCAGAGTTGCTGGAGGGGATAACGCAGCTCGGTTAATTTTATGCCTGTGCACACTGTTGCTGTGTCTGTGCACACAAATTTTATGCGTGGCTTCAGAACGGTGTTGGATGTTTGGGTCCTGCTGTCTTATGATAAAAGGTGTCRTGCTCCTGATTGAGGTTTCTCGTACAGAAATATGTGCATATACACCATGTAACACATGTACAGTGATTTTTCAAGCTGTGTTAGGCCTGCTGCACATATGCTGCAAAAATAGCTTGACCACTTGCAGCAAACCCAAATGCACCRAGATGATCTGTGTGTGCACAGGGGCCACTTGTCTGGGGCTTCTGGGTGCCCACGTGGTCAAAATCTTCATACCCCGTCCAGACAAAATGTGCTGAAAGAGGGCATGGATGRGGGCATCCAGGGGCAAGAGAGCCCTAGCTTGGTGGGACTTACTGCTGATATCAGTTAGGAGGTGATATAATCTTATTTCTAGAAATATCTGCTTGCTAACATCGGACTACCCACATGTGCCTAGCAACATCCAGAACGCAGCTCTGCGGTGAGGTCATGGACCACCGCGGGGAGCGCAGGACTGGCAGTGCCAGTTCCACAGGCTCCTTGTCAACAATACCATCTGCTGGATGGATCACTGCTTGGAAGGGGATGGCAGGACGTGGCATCTGACCATGACGTGCAAGACTTATTTTCATACTTACCTGTGGATGCGGAAGGGCCCCTGTACAAAGAAATGTTTCRGCAAGGTGGCAGCCTATCCCCCCCCACCCCGTTAATATCTGTGATGCCAGTTACTAGGGGTCTGGCTGAGACTACTTGGATCTCCAAAGTGGAATCAGCTTGTGCTGAAAGAGTCCCAGGGGTTGTCAGGTTGGAGAAATAATTTAACTTGCTYCTTTCCTTTGGTTCCTGAGTCCTTTCTTCTTTCTCAGCCAGAGAAATACATCTCCGGAGGCTTCTCATATGGCATGGGAGGATGTGAGCAGCCCAATGCTGACAGACCCCAATGGTGTCTGAAGGCAGAGGATCTATCTGGAGGCCAGTTTGGAGGTCTGCTCCTCCCCAAGCACCAGGGCTTGGTGCACAGGCAGGTTCACTCTTGCTGATGACACACAAGGTCCCAGATCGGGTCTTTTATGCACAGGCTGCTGGTTCTTCCTTACGTGTTGTGGTTTTACAGCAATAGCGGTCACTTGCTGGAGGCTGGGGGGAAATGATGTGAGAGCACATCCCAGCAGAGGAACTGGGAGCTCAGTTTTGGGCATTGAAATGGGCCAGGTGTTTAAGTAGAAACCATCTCAGGAACAGGAGGTTGAAGGATCTGCTGTGGGGAGAAGTCCAATACCACAACTGGACTGATTTGGTGTTTGCTCACCTTGTTGTACATTGTCTTATTTTTAAGATGGAAATAAGTTGATCTGAAAAAGCCCCATCTGCTCTAGYGGGGATGGAGCTGGTAGGCTCTGGTACAATTATACCGAGACTCAGTGGAAAATACTGGAAAAGTTATGCAGAGATTTTTTTTTTTCAAGCAAACCAACAGGAGGTGGGAACACTCCTTCCCTCAGCTTTCAAGGAGAGTTGCTGTCTTATGACTCCTTGCTGCAATGAAAAGTTCCTTCCTCCCTCCAGGGCAGAAGCTTTGCAACCAGATTACTTTAAACCGAGCAGGAAAATTCAGCAGCCGATGCATTGCTTTCTCCCCAAACCCTGCGGGCTGGTTCCCGGTCCCGTAGCACCGTCCGTGGGTCTCCCACCCGTGGTGGGTGACAAAGCTGTCCTCTGGGTCTGTGCAAGTGGGGGTGTGCGTGCGGCTTTTTTTTTTTTTTTTTTCTCTCCTTAAACGGTGCACTATTTTCAGGAGGAGATGGACTGGGCTGGCGCGGGGCCAGAGGCAGCCCTCTCCTTGCCAGGAAGCCAGATGCATGGTCACATTGCCTGGCTCTCCCTGGCAAGGCTGGGAAAGCTTCAGCAGGTGTGATCAAACAGCATGCGGGAGCCGCAGGTTCGGAGCAGGCTGCCTCCGAGGTACCGCTTCCATTTGTCGTCACGCCGCGAAAGCCCCTGGACAGCAAATGTCGCTGCGTCAAAACAAAAAGTCCTTGGTGGGTGCCTCTTCTCCCCGGCGAGACCGGCGCATCCTCCGTTGGGCTTGCACGCTATGGCTTTAAGGGATGGCTTTGGAGCAAGGAGCAGCAGCAGCGGGATGAAAAGGCTCTTTCCCCCCCCCCCCCCCCCCCCCCCCCAAAGCCTTCCACCTCCTCAGCAATGTTGCGGAGACTCACAGTCAGCAGACTGCAGTGACAGATGGCAGGTCATAAGCCCTCTCGCTAATCTAACACTGCAAAAGAAAATAGGGCTGGGGGTGATTCAGCTGCTAGGCCTCAAAGCGAGGGGATGACGGGATAGCGCGCTCCTCTGACACGTCCTTGAAGGATGCTGCATCCCAGAGGACCGCGGGAACAAAAGTAAAGTGACGATGAAGCAAAAACCTGCTTGCAGAATAAGTCAAATTTTGCTAAAAATGGATAATGTGCTCAGAGTCATTCTGAGTAATTGGATTTCTATTAGCAAGATGCAAATATTACTAATAGAATTCTCTAGCAGGAATAATTTGTGCTCTSGATCTGAAGCTACCCGGGCATGGTCGTCTTCCCATCCTTAATTGTCCACTGACCAGAGCTGTCTGCACCCCTAAACGTATTTATCTATCAAGCTGTCTCTTTGTATGTGTGGATCTGAAAGCAAGCTGAACGCATTTAATTCAGCACAGCATTCTGGAAACATTCACGTGGCAAGAGGAATTTCTTGGCATTTATAAGATGCGACTTGCATTTAAAACTAATATTTTTATTTTTTTTTCAAGGCAGAATACAGGCTGCATCCTGAGCCGCCTGCTCCTGCTGGCAAGCACCCATCTTGCTGAAGTGGCAAAGCTTGTGACACCATATTGGAGGCCAACGTCAGAGACTGTTGGTTGCCTCCATCCTACCATGAAATCGGTTTAAGGTCGGGAGATGAGCGTTACTGATTGGCAGGAAAAACCTTGCAGGGGGCACAGAGGAGCCTAATGCTACGGATGTTTCTGGGCTGGATGGCCCCAGTGAAACCAGTGGAGCTCTCCGCTACGGGAGGCCACTTATTAAGGAGGGGACAAATCAGACCCTTAAGGGTCTGGGAGTGGGAACTATGGGCCAAGTTTGCAGCTACCGTAGCTCTGCTGAAACGGGTAGAGCTAAGGACGTTGTGGTCCTGCCTACCGAATCTGCAGTGGAAGACACGCGCCCTGCTTCATGTATAGCTGGTAGCTGTCAGGGCAGGTCCTCCAGCCCTGCTCGGTCACTGCTGATGTCACCCTAAAAAATAAGGAAAAAAAAATCAGCTTGTTTTTAAAACTAATTCCTGAAGAGAGCATTTAGGGATTTTTAAAATGAAAATGTCTTCCCTTCAGTGGAATGAGTACCTGTACACAATGTTCTTCGTGTTTTCTGGAAAAGAAAAAACTTTTTAAAAAAAGGTTTTGCAAAAAGCGTTATGGGGTTTTTCAAGCTACARTTCAATTATTTTTAACTGAAATGTTTCTGTTGTTGCCCCCAAACACTTTTTAAAAGTTTTCAGTCYTGAAAGCGTTTAAAGTCATTGGAAATCAGGAAGATCTACGAAATAATTTTGCTGGAGGAGAAACACTTGTGGGCTGGTACCAGTCTTGACGTCAATTCTGATTTTTAACTTAGYAACAAGCTTGTAACTAGCAGAGTGCAGACCGATTTCTTCTGGTCATTCCTGGCTCCTGTTGGCTTTCTTCTTGGAGGTGGAAGGAAAAAGACTTTAGAGAGAAGACACCCCGTTTGCACGCTTCTGTATCCTGGTATTGTTTTAATTGGGAGGAAGGGATATAGAGAAGGAAAACGTTCCTGTCACAGTGTGTAGCTAGAACATAACAGAACATAATACTGAACAACAGAACATAGTGTTGAAAAGATATTGGCTCTTCAAACCTTTAGGAATATTGTCAGTGCTGAAGTAGCCCAAGTTCCTGCTGTTTTAAAAGTCTGTCTTGAAGTTCGTCTTCATGCAGAGTTAAACTGGCTTTACACAAAAGTGATGTTTGAAAAGTACCAGGAAACTGGATGCTTCTATTTCAGTGGTGTTGAAACAAATATAAATGTTCATGTGAAGGGTTGGGATGAAACTAAAGCCACATGGTGTGCAAAGGCAATCCATCAGGAGGTCAAATGAGGAGAGAAGAGCTGGCTYGTTGATTTGTTTTGTCCTTGAAATTAAACTCTTTGGCAACTTCATACAGCCAAAACTAGAGGAAGGAGATCATGTGCCAAGGACCAGCTTTTCTATCATTTGGGCGTAAAATGAGTGGTGTGACCCTACTGACAAATAAGTGTCCGTGGGAGTGAAGGGAAAGGTCTGAGAGGACACACGGGCTTCTCCCAGGTTCTTCCCAGCCAAGGARGGCTTGCAAGTTGTGCAACCCTATTTCATATCCAAGATCAATCCCTTCCAAGGATCCTGCACTACATTGCTAATGACCTGCTCATTGACCTGATGGGAAAGGTCCATTTAAAGGTGCAAAACCCTCAACAGATGACTAAATGTAATGATTCGTATGACTGCTTCTTGGAGAAGATTTAGCCTTTCTGAAATCCAATATAAATCAACCTTTGCACCTAAGAGCTCTAGAAATACAACCCTTTACTAAATGCTCTGGCCTTTGCATTGYAGTTTGATCCTGGGAGGAGATACCTTAGAAAAGGGTTTCACCAACTTTTTGTCTAGGCACCAAAGATGGTTGAGGTGGGCAAGGAGGGTTTTTTTCTCAGTAAAGACATACTTTGCAAGGAGGTACAATTTCTAGGAATAAAAGCCATCAAGTAGCATATCTTCTTTACATTAGTGATGTGGGGCCTTTGGTTTATCCAGCCAGGGGCAGGGTCTCGCTGAGAACTTGTGCTGTTTGGGAATCATAGAGGGTAAGCGCAAACTGTTTTCATCTGCTCAAAAATCCAGAGGGTTGGTTTCAGTTATGGCTCAGCATGTTCTTGGACAATCAGGTTCTTCCCACCATTRTCACCACTGAAAATCTGACCTGGGAAAATAAGTGCAGATGCAGAAGATAAATTTGCATCCTTTGGCATGCTGACTCTGCTGTTGGAATACTGAAATAAATAGGWTAAATATATATAGTTTTACTGGAAAATAAAGCAAATATAGAAGAGAGATGAACAAAAAAGATGTTAAATGCAAGGTCCTGTTTTTAGAGTCCTTCTAGCGTAAGTGTAGCTAAGGCGCTGGAGGTGAAAGATCTGCTAGCTTCTATTATGTGACGATAATAATAAGTAGTAAAAGTAGTGGCAAAGCTGAAGGAAGGAGCTTGGGCAAGGGAACCCTCGCTGTGTAAGTCGGTTTGTGTAATTCCCGCAGCTCTCCTTATCTCCTTGTGCCTTTGGTTGGCATATCAGCCAGACAAAGAGCTTAACGCAACTTGGCATAGTGACTGGGGAAATTGTTTAAAATTTCCAGCAACTGGAACAATTAAGTAAGCTTTCGAACGAGGGAGAATAGTTGTCCCCTTAGGATTCCTATCACCGAAGGATAACATTTCCAGGCTTTGTCCAGCAAGAGATGTCACTTCATTTACAGAGATCCTCACAATGTTGAGGTATATTGGATATTGGTTATTATATGCGAAAGACTATCGGGAATCATCTCGGCTGGGCTAATTGTTCCCGGGTTCAGAGCTGATGGAATTTTAATTTCAGTGGTGGTGGAGTTTCCCAGAATTATAAAAGATGATGAAAAAGCTATGTTTTTGTAGAAGTAATAATAATGTCCTGGATTCAGGGAATTTATTAAGACTTCAGTCAAATGCATCCCTGAGTAAGAGAGCTTCCTGAACTGGGACTTACTGCTGTCAGCTGCCTCTTTTGGGATGGAGATGGGATGGGAAACTAGCATCTTCTACAAGAGATGACTGTCGCAAGGGCTTGATTCCCTAACAGTCATGTTGACATCACATTCTTCAATGTTTGTTTTTATAGCTTGCAAAGAAAAAAAAAAACGTTGCCCTATTTTGAGTCACTGTTGATCTTTACGTTCTTTCTAGGGTGCTTCTCTTCCCTTACGCTTCTTTTCTTTATTGAAACCGCGCTGAGGATGTGTCATGCCTTCACAACCCGTTCCCTTTGGATGGGGGCAAAAATGGAAAGGGGTGGGGGGGAGAAGCAACGAAATGACTCTGTGGTACTGTATAAATAGTTGCTTTATTACCATAAAAAAAAAAATTGCACTCTAAAGATTTTTAGGATCAAAACATACCAAAGAAAATGTAAAACAAAATTAAAATGAAGTCAGTATTCACATTGTCAGCAGTTATTTTGTCACTGCAAAGCATCTCCTCAAAGGAATATTGTGCAGCACAGCAGCAACCGAATGAAGCAAGCAGCTCCGGCGTTTACTTAAAAGGGAAGTGCAGGGACATCTTCAAACCGCAGTAATGGATCCCTGGGGTTTCTCTAAAGTCTGATAGTGGCACTGACATTTCCTGTGAAGTTGGAGGCTGGCAGGTTGTTAAAACTTCCCGGTTTTTAACTGCATCAAGTGTTGCTGTAGTTTGTTGAACGTATAAAATCACTTCTCCACCTCCTCCTTTTTTTAAAAAATTCCAGATATCAATAAAGAACTTGAGCGAGGAAAACACTATAATTATAGCCAAAAAGCTGGCACAATGCCTGCTGTATAAACCCGTTATTTTGGTAGCATAGAATTCGGTACTGGAATAATTCTCTGGGTGGAAACTTGGCAAACATGATCTCAGCCTGTGAGCTAATCTTTTCTTTTTGCTCCTGTAATAACATTTTTTTCTTCTCTACAGATTTAGCCATTTTAAAATTGTGCATCCTATTACCGAGATTGTGTATGCACAAATGACCTATGTTATGGGTCTCTGGGGTGATGTGAATGTAGACAAGAGATCTGCATGTTAGATTAAAACCCCTTCGCTGGAAAATTGGTRCCCTGTAGATTCAAACACAATTAGCCTTGATCTGAACTGCTGCCACGATGGGAACTGGCTATAGCTAAGGGTGATAGCGGAGGGTAGGGGCCCRGGAGACCCTGGGCAGTGTTTGGGGATCAGGCTTTTGGTTTGCTGTGTGAYGGGGAATGTTTCTGGTTTGACTCCTCACTATTTGAGTCTCGATAGCCTTGCAGCTATCCGTGTACTAGAGCTCCCCGGTCTTGAGAAGTAAATGCCTAAATACTTGCACCGATTTAAGGATCTGGGTCCTTTGTGAAATGGAGATTGTTCTATCTCCATAGCATTGTAAGAGGCTTCATGAGCCATGCACAAATACCAGGCTTTATTGTTAGCCCTTATTTTTAAGAGAGCWGAGGCACCAGAACCCCTCTGTGAAACCGTAAAGAGCTCAGATAACGCAGGGCTCTAGTAACGATTTTTGCATTTTGACCTACATCTGCCATTTTTAAAGAACAGTACGTTTGCCTCCACTTKCAGGTTCTGGGAGCTGCAGATGCTATGGGAAGAGAGCAAAGCTTGCATTGAAATTCATGTCAGCCTGCCATAAACATCTTTCTAAATGAATATAATAAGATCAAATCTATTACTGCTGTTGTCGCTCCATCCGGAGTGCCTTGCTGCTCTGGCAGCAGAGAGACTGTCCGATGTGTTGTGACTGCCTTGGTGGGAGCCCAGGGGGCAAAGCTGGCCCAGTGGTGCTTCAAAACTGCGGTGTAATTAGTTCCACTTCCCTGCAGCAGAAAGGGGGGGACTGCAGCCGCCTTTGAAATCTTCTTACCAGAAAGTGGGATGTGCAGTTTGCTGATGTGCTAATTTTCAGAGAAATCAGTCCCTCGATGAGGGATTTTGTTTGGGGGCTTGGAGGAAAAGAAAAAAAAAAAAGGGCTGTTGGAGTTGAAGCGGGCTGAGACTAGAGACGCTCTGTAGCTGCTTGTGCTTGCTTTGGGTGGTCAGCAAACCTGCCTGTAGCTTTTAACCTTTTCACCTGGAGACACAAATGTGTTTTCCTCCAGCCTATGCATGGGATTGACTTTGGGGTTTTTGCCCCTGCTCCCAGGGTTGTCCTGAATACARTCTGCAGCAGCCTGCAGGAAGCAGGGTGCCTTGGTGGGTAGGTGGGAGCAGCATTGGTGCCGGTGACCAACCCCCTGTTTATTACCTTGTTCTGTATTAAAGCTAAGTGTGATTCAAGATGACGAACCTAACATTGGAGGCATTTATCTGCTCACAGGATGTGTTTAAAAAGGTGATGATTTTTAGCTAGTATAAATTACTATGGCACTACCGGAATAAATGAAGCTTTCGYGCTTTGCATCAGCCAGAGATTGTCCCTCTGGGGTGGCCACTCYTGAATCTTGCTGACTGCTAAAGGCAATGCTCCATGTGCTTGGGTTGAAGTTGGTGGATAAACCATAGTAGATTTTGAGGCAGGAACAGGACTTTAAATAATTTACCTGTTTGACTTGTTCTGGGCAGTTCTGACTGAYGAGAGAGAAAAGGTTTTGCAAGTGAAAGGACAATACTAAAGGCTGTGGTGACACAGGAGTTACAAGCCAGATCCAAAGCACCGCTGAGCCTACAGAAAAGCCACTGTTCTTTTCAGGAGACTTTGGATCAGGCTGACTCCTGTCTCCAAGATGACGTGGCTGGAATTGCATGCTGCTCTTCACTTTGAAGATGCTGAAGCGATGGTGGCCAGTGCACAAGCAGGYGCTCACCTGAGCAAGTACATGTTCTGGTATTTCTTTTGCAAGTGCTCTGAGCTGCCTGGACAAAGCCGGTTCTGGACCCTCAGCCGCCTTTGTACAGCTCGGTGCCGAAGCTGATGTGCTCGGCTGACACATCCTCTGCTGCAGCTCCCAGCGAGGTGCTTTGCCTCCAGCCCAGCCCCATGCTAAGGTGGCCAGAGAGCTGCTGGAGGAGAGCGGGCACCCATCCAGCCAGTCTGGCATGGGGCAGAGCACGGGTCCTGAGCGGCTCTGCCCTTTGTCTTCTGTGGTGTGTGTTGTGGACGGGTGTCTGAGGGGGCAGGATTTTACCCTGTGATGCTTCTCTATCTGGAAGAAGAAATYGGATAAGTTTGGAAGAGGTTGTCCCATGGTGGGTAGAAGACCTAAAATGATGGTGCAACTATTCAGCGAGTGTGATGCTGTTCTGCCCCAGCAGTGGAAACCCAACAGTTACTGTTTTGGTACAAACGTGCAGGGTTTGTACTCATTTTTTGGTGCAGGGCTTGGGAATGACAGCTTGCCGAGGGGTTTGGTCCTTGAGAGCAGATTCTGGAGAAATAACCCAAACCCTCCCCATCACACTCCAGCTGTGACCAACTGAGTCCCCAGCTCAGCCTGGCCCCAAGGGAGCAGCCGGTGAAAGGCATTTAAAACCATGAGGCTGCTCAGCTTCCCTGGTGACACCTGGATGGAGTGCCCTCTGCAAGTGTTCACGAATCACGTTAATCATGGTGTGCCCCGAAAACCTCATGCTCAAGAAAAAAAAATCGTGAGTGCCCAAGGGAAGGGAACCAGCCCAATCGTGTGCTGCTTTCTTTTGCCTTTTCCAGAGTTCGTTTTTAACCTTTGGAGAATTCCTGTTCACACTGCAAAGTTTCTTGGGAACAGAGAAAAGAGCATCATGGAAACAAAACCAGATCATTAACTTCCCTCTGCAAACCCAAGTCTGTCTTCCAGGAGGGGAAGGTGTTTTGGTGTGGGGTCTTGGTCCCTGGGAAATGGATTTACACCTTTCATCTCTGCTACCCCCATGGAGAAGAAGGAAAAAAAWAAAMCCCACAACCCTCAAATATTTTATCTTGTTCTGCAGGACCCTAGCAGATCTCTCTCCAGGGACCATAAATTCTTTCCTGASTGTCACCACTGCTCCCGAACTCTGGTGCGGCACACTGGGAGAGTGAGCTTTGTTCCTCCGCAGCGCAGAGGACATGCCACAAATAATTTAAGGGACCATTTTTCTTTTTAGATGACGTTAAATATTCTTTGCTTAAAAAAAAAAAAAAAATCATCCACACCACTTGGCATAAAGTAATATATCCAGAAGAAGGGCAGATGCTGTTTAATAAAAGACACAGCGCTTGCCTCTGCTCTGCGTCTAACCTCCTGAATCTTCTCCCCGGCGGCGGCAGAGAGCCAGCCCGCTCGCGCCTCTGCTGCCAGGTGACGAGGCAGGACAGGAACAAGCTCCGTGCTGGGCCAAAACTCTTTAAGGCCATCGTTTGTACCTGCAATTTGACTGCAGGAAAAAGGAAAAGTTGTGATTTCATTGAAGCTGGCTGGAATGATGATTATTTTTTTTTTTTTTGCCTGACCTTTTTGGGCATCTTCCAGTCTTCAGTATAAATCATGTATTCAAATCCGAGGCTGAAGTTGGTGCTGCGGGAGGCTGGGCTGCAGCCCTTTGAAGGRTGCGTCCTCCGGGGCTTGCTCCGGTTTCTGTTCGGAGGGTACGATTCAGTCTGGAGAGGGGTTTTTAATACTAGTGGAGAGCTGGTGGCTGGGAGGAAAGTCCTCTTGCTTTTAAAGTAAACAGATCTGACCAAGAAAGCAGTAAAAGCGCAAATGTACAGAGCTCCTCTGCTGGTGTATTTTATCGGGTCTCTTTTCAGTGGAGAAACGCGTAATAAACTGTCCACAAATAGTGATCACAGCAGTGAAAAGCAGAATGTGTAAAGGGAAAAATCTGATTTCTGACACTCTCACCTCTGATTTGGGGGGAATGGTGGGAGTTTGCTCCCCACTCTATTTCTTCCCTTTGCTTTTCCTGCTACAGAAACAAAATTGGAAAAAATAATATATAGGGAAATGGCAACCAGCAAAATGTTAGGGGAAGGAAAGGAGTCAGAAATGGAGTAACACCAATCCAACTGTTTTTCAAAGACCCTAAAAATATTGTTGTGATTCARGCAACCGAAACTTAACGAGACCTTGGACTTGGAGAAAAGCAGGTTATTTTCCAATCCCTCATACTATCATACCTCAAACTCTCTTGAAAACCTATTTCTCTAACCTTTCTGTTTCTTTAGTGGGAAGTTTGCCACCTGCTTGTCTCATTCCTGTTTTGAGCCTGTGAAAGGCACCTTCACGTGTTTCTAAAACTTTGCTCCAGTGCTAAGGTATATATATGTTTCACCCTGTGAGTAGAGATTTTTGGAAACGAGACTTGACAAACTTTGTGATTTCTAGGTAAAATAGGAAATATTTTCTTACAAATTTAACTACTGTATTGAGACTTTTGATGTTYGGGGRTTTTTCCCCTTTGTAATAYATTCTGATTTTCTTAATCTTTTTTKGTTTGTTTTTGCYKAACAACCTATTTATAAATTCCAAGCAATTCATTTGGGTATCTGAACTCATGCRTTTGTGGTGCAGGACTGGATGAAGATGACTTGCAGATTCCAGGTTTTGTTTGGCAACTTCTAATTCCTTGTAACAATTTCACCTCAAACAGCCAGGAAGCCAATTTTAGAGCAGCATGGAAAGAATTTCATAGGTAGCATGAACACAGTCAGTTCAAAACCATTTATGCCCCTGTAATGCAAACACTGAAGCATGCCCATAAATTTAACTATGACTGTTCCAAAGAGGTGYTGGTGGTGTTAGCAGGGCTAGGGTGTCAAAATTGTCAAACTGCTGCTTTTCTCTCTTCTTTTCCCCACTTTCATATGAGTTTTCATGAATGACATACTACGTGTTTGTGTGTTTTTATACTTATGTCATAGTGTGTTTGATCTGGGTATATTAGGCATCGCCTTGCGTAGTTCCCATCTATACCATGTTAATTATATTGCTCTGGTGACATAATAAACACTGAGTGAGTTGTGAATAGATTATTTACGATGCCACCTGAACTCTAAGTAATTATAGCTGTGTAATTTAGCTTCCYCCTATTTCATTTTATATATAATGCAATATTTCAAAATATTCCAGTGCACATCTATCTTTAGCTCTGTGTTTGAATGAATAAATTGTGATTCTCTTTCAAAGGTAATATATCAGCAATGCCCTTAAGGGAGGGCGCTGTAGCTCTGTCGAGAACAATCCATAAACTAATTCACACATAAATAGACAGTGGATACTTATAATGAGCGCACACCTTCATTCACAGAAAATAATACTGTACTTCCCTGTCCCAGTGTATTTAAGTCTAATGTTCTGCTGTCAAAGCACTAACGAAGGTAGACAATATGTCTCAGCCTAATGGTTTTTAATACAGGACTTTTCCTGTAGTTTAAGCTGTTGGGACAAAATTAGTATCAGGCAACAAATATCTTGCAATAAATGGAATGAAAGTATTAATGTTTGCAGCTGGAGAAGTAAAATTACTTCTGTTGGAGTGTTGAGGCTGATTGTTGGCATTTGTTTATGGGCTGCAAAGATTCAACTTCAATACCTCCTACAGCAGCCCGGTGCTTGGGAAACCAGACCTTTGCGTTATTCAGCTGTTATTGGAGGAGGCAGAGTTAGTGCTGCTGGAGCGCGAGAGGCCCCAACAAAGCTGGTGTGAGCAGGGATGCTCGGCGGCTCTGGGCACATCCCGGGGCCAATTCGCAGTGCTTGGGCACRGCTAGCAGTGCTGTCAGGGTGCTGGTCCCTCCGTACCGCTCCTGGCTCTCACCGGTTGGTACAGGCRCGTGCTGGGGTGTCTCAGCTCCGTTCCTTGCTCTGGCACTCAACAGCCATTGACTTTTGGACAAACGGCCCCAACCTTCCTTTGCCTTGGTTTCCTCRGCTGTAGATCCTGCAAAATAACGCTTGCTTTCTAAATTGATGAGGTTACGTTATTCAGTATTCGGCCTGGGACAGGTTGCTTSTCTAAAAGGTGCTGAACAAGAAGTTACAGACTTAAATGATGCTTTCATGTTGAATTAGGAGTCAGGAGATCTGCCTTAAATGTTCGCATTTTTATTTTGCAAAGCGCTTTGAGATCCTAATATCAAAGGCAATGTAAATGCAGTGTATTAACTTGTTACRTCCTTGAAAACCCATCCAGTATGATTTTGCCCTCTTTTTATTTCCTTAGAGCCTTGTGGGCTCATTCTTCTACTTCCTTAACACAAAGCCATGGTTAATGACAGTGGCCTTGAATGGGTGAGTAACGCCRCTGGCCTCCATTCTGCAAGAGTCATCGCACCCAGGGCTCCTGCAGTACCAAAGATGTGCACACATTTATGTCAATTAAAAGGTACTTAAGAGAGTCAGAATCTTTTTTTTTTTTTTAATTAAAAATGTCAGGATTCAAACTTTACATGGGATTTGTGATGGCTCCAATTCCCGGTTGGCATGTGTGAGGCAGCACCCAGGAGATTCGAGGTTTCCATGACATCATACGGTAACTGTGAGCCTATCAGTTAATTAAATACTATATCCATGTATTCTAGTTAATTGATGCTTCCTTTACATGGTTTATTGTGCTGCAAACTGGTATTGCTTCTGTCTCACTGAGCAAACACAGAGAGGGAGAGAGAGAAAGAGAGGGTGGGATGCTCCAGCTCGTGGCTGGGGGAGAGGGAGCTGTTGGCACGCCGCGCGGTGCCCGGGGGCATCCTCGAGGAGAGCCCCGCGTCACCTCCACACCAGGGCTTTGAGGTGGCTCTGCGGGTCAGATGGAGATCTTTTATGAATGAGCTGAGCCAAGCCTTGGGGATGAATCACAGGCACAAGCCAGTGGTGCCTTTTTCCAAGTCCAGCTTTGTCTCGGGCTTCTCGGGTCCTGTTTAYGCAGAGGAGGGTGCCCCAT
The DNA here is from genome assembly GCA_030449065.1 of Oceanodroma leucorhoa. Classification (NCBI taxonomy): domain Eukaryota; kingdom Metazoa; phylum Chordata; class Aves; order Procellariiformes; genus Oceanodroma; species Oceanodroma leucorhoa. Next base: position 955,944 of record JASVER010000090.1, on the reverse strand, counting down.
TATATTTATGCAGTGCACAAATGTTGGCATCACCTCTGCAGGAATGTGACTCTGCCCAGGCCAAGCTCTGGGATGCAGCTGGACCTCCTGCATACTGGCCTTAAGGGAGGGGGGAAAAACATCATCTTTGTATTTTTAGCATATGAAAATATTTTAAGTCAGGAAATCCAGCTTGATTGGGAGTTGGTAACATAATGTGATCTGGCAGCAGGGTCTGACCACTGTCCTCCAGCAGCACACCTCAGCCTCCTGCAGCTTTTCTAAAGGGTGTTAAATCCCTCAAGTAAAGGCCAGCCCAGGTTGGCTGCTGTGGTCAGGCCACCTGCAGAAAAGGGCAGGGCATGTCACCAGGCTTGCCTAGAGAGATGAGCACTCTGTTAAATGATGTGCCCAGAGTGAGCATGACCTTGTCCACTGACAACACAACCGTGTTAGAATGGAAAGACGATAAAATTCATAGTCCTCACAAAAATGCTACCTGATATCTGCCCCTTTCCCCTGCCCCGGTCAGCTCCTGGTGGCAAAAGTCYAGGGCTGCCTTATCCCGCTTGTGTACCTCAGGGCACACTCACCTGCCTGTTCTCCTCAAGCTTGAGATTCAACTACCAYTGCAAGGAGGAAAGAAAATATTTTTGTTTAAAGGATTTCAATCCAGAATGTAATTTCAGCAGCTTTTTACTAGGAGTTCATTTGGCTTGTAGTCAAGGACTGCCAGATTTTCTGGTCTCCTGTTCTGACCTTCTGCTGTACTGGGGTGATTTGTGTGGGAAGGAAAAGGGATTTGTTCAACGCTGAAGCAGGACTGAGAGCACTTGATTCACAGAAGATGAAACAAAACCCAATTTTAGCTCAGACTCCAGATGTGAAACTCTAAGACACATCTGTGCACTGCTGTGTCCATGCTGATACTGGAGATCCTAAAAYGTGAGACACTCTCCAGTTGGCAGCAGGAGCATTTCTTCACTTAAACTCCCAAGGAAAAGCTATTCCAGAGGTTTCAAATGAGAACATTTAAAGAAAAAAGTGTCATACCCTATATGCAAACCAAACACTGGCTACTTCTCTTCCTCCTCCTTTGTCCTCTTCCATTCTCTCACCACTTCTTTCTTGTCAAATGTATAATTTCTCCTCTTCTAAAAGAAGCTGAGATACTGCAAGTGTGATGAGAAACATTTCTGAGGATGACCTTGCAAGGTTTCCATGTTTACTTTCTCTCGGCAACTTCCAGGCTGAGTTTTTTCAAGCTCAGAGTTCTTGTCCACTTGCAGCTCYATGCTTCTGGTGAGAGGAAGAAACACCACAAGAGCTGCCTTCCCTAAAATGTTTGCTTGCCGGTGCTGGCCTGGCCTCCTTCCAAAAGGCAAAGTGGCCCCAACTCTGTGAACAGACACTATAGATGAAGCCAGGTTCAGATGGGGGTGAAATGCAACAAATTTACATACCATTTCAGTAATACCCCTCCAAATTACCACCTCTCTGATCCTACCACCATGCTAAGTGCTGCAACGGTGGTGCACTTTGGGAAATGGTGCTGTCTTCTATTAAAGGCAGGTATTTTTTTCTGTAATTCTCTCCAGTGTTGCCTTTAGAGGCCCCTCTATGTGGCTCCTTTCACTTCTAATTACTGCACTAGGAGATTACAGTGTGGTGCTGGCGACAGAGAGAGGAAGGGGGAGGAATGGGATGGTGGARAGGGAAAGATTTCTGCGGTAATTTGCATTTAAAGCTGGCACTCAGCATTATATCTCCCTGTTCACCCATTGTCTATAAACATTTTAGCTCTTCCTTCTGCCTCATCAGAATGAATTAAGCATTTTCATTGCACCACCAGCCTAATTAGAGTCATTTACTATGTTGACACAAAGGGTTTTTTTATGAGCATCTCAGCTTTAATACACTACGGCAACATTGGAAACCTCCGATCAAAAGGTAAATGTTTGGGGGTCAGAGATATTTTTCAACATTCTCCCAAGAATACAAACAAGTTCCTGGAGAGGTGACGTGCACGCTCGCGGCTCTGCCGGGGCCGCGGCGAGTTTGCACTGGTGCGTTCGCGTGCTGCTTCTGCCTCCCAGTTGCACTTGTTGAAGGGGCTTGGCTCAGCGCAGGGGTGGCTTCAGGTTCTGCAAGCGCCGAGCAGCACAAAGCGTTTGTTGGGTGAGTGGGTGAAATCAAAGGGGCAGGTACCTGGCACGGGTGGAGGGGCCACAGAGATGGGCTATTCTGATTCTGAAAAGTCTGTGCAAGTTGAGCACGTTTGACTTAGGGTGCACCTCAGGGCTTCCTTGGAGCTGGGGTCTCCACATGGACAACCTACGCACTGAGATGCGGAGGTTTTAGATGAGTCTTGGTGTCTTGTCGGCTGCAGTACCGAGTGAGGCAATGCACAGCCTCTTGCACCCACCATCAGGACAAGATAGCAGGACATAAAGTCTTCTGGTTTTTGGGTGCCCACGTGCACACCAGGAACTAAAAAGAAGATTGTGTCCTTACTTAAAGCTGGAGGCACTACTTTTGACTCTCCCTAGCCTGATTTTCAAATGTGTTTGTATTAGCATAGGAAAGTTGTGTCACTCATAAGCAAACCCAAAGGACTAGGAATCGGTTTCAACTTTGATTCAACTCTTTGATTTCAAAGAGTTCTTCTTTCTGTCCTTTCCCAGTACACATTTTCCCACTGTCGCTTCTCTCATGCAGGAAAATTTTTTGGTTTTGCATGTTTTAAGGGATTTRGAAACCCCTACTCAGGGTCTCCTGGAGTGGGGATTTTTCAGACAGGTCTTCTCACYACCTCTTGGCAGACTGCTCTTAGTACCTGATTGTGTGCATGCAGAAGTTGTACAGATTTGTAAGATAAAACTGACTCAGCTTTACAGTATATCATMATTTTGGAACGTAGTCATCAATCACAAGAACGGAGATGTGTGAGGGCATGATATATGCAGGACAACCAATAAAATCCTTCCATACTTGCATTTTTGCTAGCCTCCAACTTGACAGCAACATGTTTGATGGCTGTCCAGCAGACCTCTGGAATCAAAGCTGACCTCAGGTCTGCTCTTGTATGAAGTTTCCATTCACCCTGTATTGGAGAAATACCATCCACCATGCAATCATAGATCCAGATGACTACAAAATTTATTGCTGAGAATCCTGTAGAGTACAGATACCCATAAAATGTTGTGGGACACTGACTATTTATTTCAAGTTAGAAGTGAAGACCTTGGTTGTCAGATGTAACATGGACTTTGTGCTCCTGCGGTGGTGTAAAAAGTCTGAAACAACCAAATGGGATGTGCAAAGTATCAGGATTACCAAAGAGGTATAGTGAGGGTTTGGCTGGTCCAGCACCCTCTGTCCAACAGTAGAGTGGCCTCCTGACAAATACAGCTATTCTTTCTCTGTATCTCTGCTTACTGACATTGTTTTATTATTCTGTCATCAGGTATAGTGAGAACTTTTTAGAAATAAGTAGCAACTGTTTTTTTTTTAGAAGGGATGGTTCTCAAATAACTGCTGCAGATTTTGTCATCCTGCTGTTTGTGACCTTTTCCAGGTCACTTGAGCAAGGTGAGTCCCAAGATGCTTGGGACGATCTACTGGCAACTTCACCTACTGTGAAAGTKGTTTCTCCCTGTCTTTGGCTTCCCATGTTGCAACCAGTCATGAATCTTGAAGTGGATGTTGCCTCTTATATCGTGGTATTTCAGTTTCTTGAAGAGCTTTTGGAGAAGGAAGTGGCCAGAAGCTTTTCAGAGATGCAAGTGTTGTGTCACAACAGTGTCACCTTTGTGTTGGGTGAATTAGTCACATCTCACAAATCTACCAGGTCCTAGGAATTTGTGTGTGTGTACRTAATTGCAAATATTTTTTGCTAGCTATGCGAGTCATATTTGCGAGTCATATTTACGAGTCTGTAGTCCTTGGGTTCAGCTTTGGAGCCCTTTCAAAAATTGCTGTGATATTTCATGCCTTTATCACGTCTGATTTCTTCCTGGATTCCTTCCATAAAGATGTGCTTGCCCAAGGCAAGGAGGCCGTCCTGTTGGTAAAGCAGCTGGATGTGCGCAGAAATCTTTGCTGTAGGCTTGATCCTCAAAGTTTTGAACGGGAAATGTCCCTGGGTGATCAGGTTGTTCARGTTTCTCACAGTCAYCACTGCCACTATTGTGAGGCAATCYGAATAGCCATCTTACCAGAAATTTTGCAGRTTGAGAAAGCTGTTTGTTGCTTTTGCAATAAAGAAATGGTTTATAAAGCCATATTTGAAAAGTGTGCATCAAAATGTTTGTTTGAAATTTCATAATGAAGGTTGATTATTTTTTTTAAAGAAAGCAGATTTCATAGAATCACAGAATGGTTGGAAGGTACCTCTGGAGGTCATCTGGTCTGACTGCCCTGGTCAAGCAGGGCCACCTAGAACCAGTTGTCCGGGACCATGTCCAGACATTTTTTTTAGTATCACTGAGGATGGAGATTCCACAGCCTCTCTGGGAAACCTGTGCCAGTGCTTAGTCACCCTCACAGCAAAAAAGTGTTTCCTGCTGTTCAGACAGACCCTCCTGYGTTTCRGTTTGTGCCCATTGCCTCGTCCTGTCACCGGGCACCACTGAAAAGAGCCTGGCTCTGTTCTCTTTGCTCCCTCCCTTCAGGTATTTATATACGTTGATAAGATTCCCACAAGCCTGCTCTTCTCCAGGCTAGACAWTCCCYGTGCTYTCAGCCTTTCCTCATACGTGAGGTGCTCCAGTCCATTCATCATCCTTGTGATCCTCCCTTGAACTCYCTCCAGTATGTCCATGTCTCTCTYGTACTGGGGAGCCTGATSTGCAGGTGCTGAAGTGATGTTCCAAGCGGGAGAGCAGCTTTAATAGCTGAGGTTCCTCTAGTAATCATCGTCCCAACCATGGTCCACACCAGAAGACTTCTGGTTARCATCTCTTTTAGAGCAGCTCCTTGTCTGTAGGGCGCAGGTCTGTCTCTGACCGAAAGCTGTGAGTCCCYCCGCGCCTCTTGCCATGTAATACAGGCGTTGTGCTGCAACAGTCCGTGATATCGGCTACCCTGCCTAAATATAATGTATAGCAGATGTGAATTTGGAGTGGGGACAAGGACTTAATTCTCGGCTTTTGGGGCTTTTAAGGAGCTTTGGGTTTTTTTCCCTATTTAAAACCATTCTTAAATGCAGTATTTGCTTGGTCTGCGGGAATGGCATCAGTTTCTTTCTGGTTTTAATGCTTTCTGTATGCGGCAGTGTTCATTTTCTTAGCTGCAGGTGCTTTTATCTTTTGAAAGGGGAGCAGAACATCATAATCTTCTAGGATCCTTGTGCCACTAGATCCTAGATCAGTCCTTGCTCTGCATCTCCTCGTTCCATGCGGAGAGTCGATGCTGCTGCCATGCCCACCGCTCCAGGGGGTCAGGGCTATCCTCGTCCCCATCAGCTGTGCAACACGGCGGGAGGCAAGGGGCACCCACAAGGTAGACCTATAAGTTAAAAAAAATGTGAATTTATATATCTTTCTCCCCATTTTGTGACAGCTGCTATTACCTTACTGCGTAAAACCCATTTCTCCCCCTCCTCGAGTGCTGTGGTGGAGCTTTCGGCGTGTTCCCACGTGTGCACGTATGTGTCGTGTAGGCACACACAAGCTGGCCGCAAGCTTGTTCTCATCTGGGAAATTAAATACTTATTTCTGTAATCGTGTCAGGCCTAGATAAAGCCTGATGCTTCCCCTGAACTCCTTAAACCACTTGCTCCGCTTAGACGCGGTTGTGTCCTGCGCTTCCCAAGTTAGGGCCAAATTGCAGCCAGAGTGAATAGTTCTACGATGCAGAAGAGCAGCAGGACGGTCTGGAGGAAAAGCCAGATCTTGTATCCCTGGGATCACCAAAGCCTCAGGCACCTCCAGCTACATCTGCATCTAGTAATTATTCTACAGACTACAAGGAACAGTGAAGTGTTTCTTCAATTTACGCATTTTCTGGCTTCTCTGCATTTGTTTCTTAGTCAGAGACTAATGGGTAGAGCACTGGACTGGAACCCAGGAGACCTAATTTATTTCAGGCTATGCCACCAGCCTGCTGGGGAGCTCTGACCGAGCCTTTTTCCTCCCTCTACTGTTTCTTCCCCTCTGTAAAGCAGAGATAGCGATAGTGAACTTGTTTGTAAAGTTTCTGATAAAATAGCACCAACTAAGATTGAGTATTAATAATGTAGTCCATCACTGAAAAACTGATTTTAGGCACCAAATTATTAGAGAAGCTAGTTAGTTACAGTGTTATTTAAGTGCTAGTAGCAGGGGGAGAAATTTTACCTATCCTTTTTTTTAACCAGTCTGCTAACTGATTTGAATGTCCACGGACCAGAAACGGCGCTGGGGCCAGCGCGGCCGATAAGAGAGCCCGGAGGGAGGGGGGAGATGGAGGGAGCAAGGATGGGGGCTGAAGAGGAGGGGAAGGTGTTAGAGGGGGAATATTGGATGGGAAAATAGAGCAGAGTGGGCAGATTGGAGAGCGACAGATTGTGAAAGCGGGGGAGAGAGCGAGGGGAGAAGAGATCCTATTAGAAATACCATGTGTGTGCATGCATAGAGCGGTACGCATGCAGGGAGGAAGGGATGCGGCATCTACTGTAATATTATTCAAGCAATCACATGAATCGCGTATTAGATAACTCTTCTGGTTGGTTAGCATTGCGAGGTCTGTAAATGTGTTTTGCTTTAATCCCAGGCACATCACGTTTTTAATCTCAAACGCATCAGGCTTTTCCTTGAAGGGTTTTGGGGGTTTGTTTTTCGAGAGCAGATAGATGGGAAAGTTCAGGATCTCTGCAGCTTCGGGGTGCTCCCGCTCTCGGCGATTTGGAGCGGGCYGATCAGCCATCAAGTCGCTAGAAGTGAACAACGAGGAATTTATTCTGCCTGGGAAAATGGCTACTGCTTTGACACAACGTGCGCAGGACGGCTTGGGGGGGGGAGTTAGGTGGGAAGTAGCCTCCTGGAAAATATGGCATTTCAAAAGTGGATTAGAAAGCCCCGAGCCCTCCTCCTAAATTGTTGAAAAATCAAACTTAAAGGGTCTGAATTAAACAGGCGAAACATAAGAAATGTTGAAATAAGGCTCAAAACTCCGTATTGACACCATCAGCCTTAATTTACCCCAGAGTGCAGGAATAAAAATTCATAGAGACATGATGAAAGGCTGAGAGTATCAGACAGAAATCCAGAGACTTAACCCTGAATTTACTGCTCCTGCAACGGGTTTGCGGTCAGAATATTTTCCATTGTGCAGATGTAGATTCCGAGTTTGTATTTGTGCGATTTTCTTTTTTTATTAGTTTGTAGAATTTGCCATATATCTTAGAACCAGGATAGATGCTGTTTACTGTCATTCATCTGCATGCGTGTGTATGCATGCGCACACATGCACATGTCTTTGAGCATTTTTTTTATCTCGGTATCATTCACAATATAAGCACAATAATCGTGTAGTTCTTACTCTTGTGTAGGTTTTGAGATAAAATGCTTTTCACAGCTGAGGGATGCAAATTTTACCCAGAATAACATTATTTTTTAAAAAAATCCTCCTCCAAGTAGAAAAGAGAATTTGATTCATATGGAAGGGAGACGAAGAGAATTGGCAAATTGTGGGCAGGTGCTGGGCAAGCTTCCTCCATATGAATTTGTTAATGTGTCTTAATCCTGACCTGCAACACCCTGCCTGGCTAATGCTGTGGCCTCTCATGGTCAGGAATTGCAGACTGCTGGGTTGCATGGCACTGGGATGGGTTTTTGTCTTTTTTTCTTCTTTTTTTTTCCCCCTGTGCTGTAGGTTGCTGACTATGTTTCGTTTGTGACTCAGTTAAAATTTGAATCCAATTCTCTAAATTTTTTGTAAGAATGGAATTATTCTACTTTTCTTTGTGTGTGTACATCTATGTTTGCATATTGCTCCCTGTGAAGAGATTTCCAGTGCACATAGATGAAAATGTATTATTTTGACAAAGAGCCCCCAATATATATTTCTTTTGATTGAACATGGTAGCTTAACACGTTCCCCTTCCTTTTCTTTTGTTGTTCTTTTGATTTTTAAATAGGTAATTATTTGTTGTGGTTTACTTCAGATTTGGGTAAATGAAATGTGTTACCCCGCGGAGCTCAGTGTTGCTATGCAGATTTCTGATTTTGATGGCAGAAACGTAAAGCCCTGAAAAGAAGGGCGGCATCTCTGCAACCCGGGGACGCGCACACCAAATCGTGCCTGCGATTTCATCCTTCCAGCAGTGTGAGCCCACGCAGGGTGAAACCCGAACGACTCGTAGAGTCCGAACAGGCGCTATACGTTTGGTTGCAAACGAAAAGATTAAAAGTTGGGATAACGGCGTTAATAAAGGGATGATGTACACACAGCGAGTTTGCAGGGAAATTGCTTGTAGTGCTCCCAGAATACAACTTGCATAGCAAAGCATTGCAATTCCCTGTTTTCCACATTTTAGTGGCCTGCTGGAAAAGCAACTATCTGTTTTTATGACTATATATGTATAAAAACACATAAGTATGTCCATTATCCAGCAAAATAATAGAGAAACCTGTATGTACGTGGAGTTTATATAATGGTAATTATTTTTTTTAGTTTGCAGTTAAAAATAATGCAAACTTTCCCCATTCAGTTGTGTTCTGTCTCACTTCATTCCCCTTCTTCTACTTTTTCCCCTTTTTTTGCTTGCAAGTAGCTGAATTGCACGTAAGTCAGYGTTGTCCCTACCCCGCTGTAGACTCTGCCTTTTTCTGCACCTTTTTACTTCAGTTGCTGACAAAGACGCGAGCCCAAATGCTGGGTGATTATGTTCAGGTTTTCCACTCTACCCATCAGATATGTTACTTACAACTGTTAATAACTCCCCTCCAGGAGAGTCATAACTATCATGTAAATGCATCTTTCCCTGAAACAGTTCTGTATACATAATACAAGAACCTGAAAGAGAGTTTTCAAAACAAGCCAAAGAACATGATGAAAATGAATGTATTTTCCCAGGTTAGGTTTTAAGGGCTGAATTCACAAATGTGGATTTTTTTGGCCCACAATTTTTCATTTATTTTTAATTTAATCACGTTTTAGTTTGCAGGCACATCCTGAAAAATGATCTTTATAAAATATGCAGTCCTCTTCGCAGTCTTATTACATCACTACTGCACTGGGAGAAAGACATCTCTCTAAATTGAAAACCATTTTTAATGAATTGTTTTATTTTAGGATCCCTTTAGGTTTCCTAGAACATTCGGTCTGAGTCGTCCATCTGAAGGGATCCTGATCTTACAAATCAGAATAAAAAAATATTCCACAGCCCTTGACCTGGCTCACAGCAACTCTCTGTTATAAAACAAAGGGCTGTGGTGATGGGGGGGGAATCCCACTGTGAAATAGAAAATCAGCATTATTGCTTAGCCATGGATTTGGAATTAAATTGCATGTGAGATTTAAAAACTTGATGGAAATCTGTGACCTTCTGGCTTACCTACAACTGTAGGAAGACAGTGACCCTAGAAAAACATGATTTACTGGTGAAATAAAGTGAGCCGTGAAATCTGAGTAGGATGGGTTATTGTCAGTAAAAAGCATAAAGACAAGAAAAAAAATCCAAGCCCTAATTGCCAGTGTAAGGAAATATAGAGGAGGGAAGAGGGAGATGAAGGGGAGAACAAGAGCATCCCCAGTGGCAAAATGGTTAAAAGAGATTACTAAAATCCAGCAAAAAATCAAGCAGTCAAGTAGTTAATTGACTTTGCTTTAATCAGCCCAATGAATATTCATTAGTGTGCTGGTCCTAATCATGGGGGCCATGTTGTCCGCATTTAGCAAGCGCACGCTCAGCATCATGCATGCCTCAACAGCTTCCCTTCCTCTCCGCACTGACATTAAATTTAGAGGCTTTGCGCCTTCCCAGCTCGCAGGGAGCGGGGATTGGCCCAGCTGCTCGGCTCCAAGATGCCATAGCAACCCCTGGCTCGTTGCCTTGGCAACATTCTTTTTTTTTTTTTTTTTTTTTTGTAAGGGCCTGAGCCAGTAATCCATAGGCTTAACGTAGAAAATATGCCTTTGTGGGGCATGTGTATATAGATATATAGATGTAAGGGAGAGATTGAATGGGCGGAAGGCGTGCGTGTCTTCTATTGTGCGACTTTAACAACGGGAGTGGGTTGCAGGATCTCCTCCTTGTCGTCTCGAGCTGCATTTTGGGTTATAGGCTTTACATCTTTTTTTTTTTCTTTTTTTTTTTTTTTTTAAAAAGAAATTGCAAAATGCGCCAGCACTCTGGCTGTACAGTTCATTTCCAGACCCATCCAAAGGGAGGAGAAATATTTCTCTTTGCCATAATTCCGCGCACCCCCTCACCGCGGAAAGAAGCAGCGACTGCTTTAAGAGATATAGGACCCTATTATTCACATCGAGTTGAAGTTCCTCCTCCTGAAGGAGGTGGGTCTGGAAATGAGCTGCCCCATAAATCAATGGAGAAGTGCAGGCATGGAACTGGAGTCACGCAGCGGTGAGTGCGTCTGCTGCTCCTCACGTTCGCGGCGGCTTTTCCCTTCTTGCGAGGGGGGGAGGCTCCTGCCGGAGATTGGTTCAGCCAACGCAACTCCAATCCCGCTCCAGTCTGTTAATATTCCAGATGTTGCTGGGGAAAAGATGATGTCCTGATCCCGGTGTTTTAGGARTAGCTTGTGTTTCTGCCTTCCTGAAAGCAAAACATGAAAAAGCAGCGGAGTCCTCAGCTGTGTCAGACCCAGCATTCCTAGCTTTAAAAATAGAATTTTAAAGAAAAAAAAACCTAATATATTCAGAATGCCTGCAAGGAATTTTGGAGCTGGGAAATCCAAATGGTTAATGTTGTCTTGTAAATAAAGCTCATCTCTTAAACCAAAGAAAAAGTAGTCCTGACCTAGTGAGGCATCATCTCCAACGGTACAAAACAGCTGCGGGAAAAATGCGCAAAACCAACCCGTCCTCTTTGGACTCGGGCTATGAGTGTGCGAGGTGTCCTGTAAAACACTCAGGGCGAAGATGAAAGCTGCACAGGAATCCAGAAATAGTACTGCAGAAGATTAAGCAATAGGTGCTTTCAAAAAAGCATTAGTAATTTCCTAATATTCCCTTCTATCGTGCTTTTTTTTATAGCTCTTGAGATAGAGCAGAAGTGGCTACAAGTGAGAAACTAATTCAGAAGCCRCGAGAGGAATCGGGTTTGGTCTCTACGAGTTTTTTTAATGTTTCTATTATCGTTATCTTAAATTATTCAAAAGTGTCATTCTGAGCTCACGGTGCAGGCACACGGTTTAATAAAAGCACATGAAGAAGGATCTTCCTTATTTGAAAGAAGAAAAAGRGGAGAGTTGTCCGCGCTCCCCTCTGCACCAGCAAAGGTCCTGCTGGCCCGGCATCACAGCCCGGGGGGAGCGTGGCATGGGAGAGGGGCCTGATTTTTTGGCCCATCAGGAAAATGTTTTGCAATGATGCTAAAAATTTAGATCCCTAAATTCAGGGCTGGTTTCCAGAGCACTTGTAGGGCAGCATAGGAAGGAGCAAACTTTGTTTTCCCCCGATTCCCACGTCCTAAATGGCACCAAAACCCCATTAGAGGTCTGTGCAGCAAATGGAGGGTTTAGGGCTCAGGGTGGCGTATCGTGCGTTGGCCAACGGTCCAAAGCCCGGTTCTGACCGATGTGGGTGGGAAAYTGTTTCTCAACATCTGCATCTGCACGTAACAAGATAAGGTCAAGCAGCCTCCGATTCCCCGTTAAACAGAACCACTCTGGTTTTCAACATTTTTAAGTGTGAAAGGAAGAAACCTGCCATCCATGACCAAATGTCAAAATTGAAGGCTGGTGGCTTGATCTCYGAGGTCTTCAGCAGCTCCCTTCTGGCTCGGGCAGCCCCGCTGCCATCCTGAGCGGAGATCACTGGGGGGCATTTCTGGCAGGGAGAGGTTGAGATTGGGGGGGGAGAGGGGCTTAGGATGCCTTTTAGGTGTTTTTGGTTTGTGGGGGTTTTTTTGGTTGGTTGTTTTTTGGTTTGTTGGGGGGGTTTTTTGTTTTGTTTTTTAATAAAATAAAATCCACCAGTAATTACAGCTGCAAGAGGAAAAAGGGGAATTGTGAAATGCATGAAGCGAGAAAGGCCGCTTTAAATCAGGTCTATCGGAGTTGCTGGTAAAGATCATTTTATCCCAYGAAGCATCGAGGCAGAAGGAGTCGTAGGATCCGAGAGTGGCAGAGCACTGATGTGAGACAAAGAGCTCCTGGGGAGGGAGCGAGGAAGAAAAGTAGGTTAAAAAAATATTTACAGTGAATTTCCAGGGGAAATTTTTAATCTTGATAAATCCATCTGTCTAAAAAAAGCTGTTTTGGGAAACCTCTCAAATGTGTTTAAGAAGTCCAGACCAAAGTACTCTAGAGAAAATCATTTATGCAGCCCTACTGAGTAGTATTCATTTAAGAAAAAAAAAATCATAATGGGAATAATTTTATTTTTGTGATCATATTTTGTTGATTCAAATCTCTGAATGGAATCTCTCTGCTTCCATCTGGTTAAACTTCGAGAGCTGTAGGTGGTCCATTGAAAAGACATGATCAATTATTTTTATCTGGGGAATGTACAATCAAACCCTGAGCATTGTGAGGCTGTCCCTTGGCTGGCAGTGCCACGGGCTCGGTGTCTCCTCTCGGTGCTTCCCTTCGGTTTGAATGCAGTTTGTGCTGGTACAAACCACTATCAGATGCATGGAGGCGAAGGACCRGGATCCTTCAGCTTGGAAATCAGCACGGAGGAGAAATAAAAGTCCGTGAGCACCCACTCACAAGGGAAAGCAGCACGTGCTCTGCTCCTTGGCTCCACGTTCAGAAATGGTCTAGTTTGCCATAGTGCTGGTGGAACTGGAGGAGACTGCCCTGATTTGTATGAGCGATCGTCCCGAAAGTTGTGCTGATGGTACCTGGAAGTTCATTTCTTGTTAACCTTGTGTGGTTTTTTATTGTCTGGTTGGGGAGCAGAAAAATATACTGAGTTTGGTGATAAACTACCCAGGTGAATATAACGAGATGTCCCAGAGCAGTTCTGGGACCAGCCTCAGTTTCAAATGTGGCAAATGGTGAGGAAGGAAGGGCCTGGGAGGAGAGAAACAACGCTTCAAGGGAATAGAAATCAGAGCACTAACATTTTCCAACAAAAATGGGGATATACCTATGATGGATATTTTTTTGCRAAGTTTAATCTGAGCAGCTGTAATACTAAGCAAAAATAAAAATAAACYGTAAAATGATTTTAAATTTTAAAAATGGCATGCTGATGTAATTTCTTCTTTTGATTTGTTCTTACAATATTTTTTGTTTTTTTTTTTCTTCTAGCCACAAGAAGTCCAGTGAAGCGGTCCCTGTTGGGGAAAAAGAAACCCCCAAGCCCAACCAGCCAAAATCCAAGGTAAGCATCAATTAATCATTTTTCTTCATTCTTAAGTTGCCAGTAACTCAGGATTCTTTAAATGGATTCTAACCTTGGAGTACGACAGCGTTGTATATGCTGAGCCACAGAGCCAGTGTCTGCACAGAAACATACATTTTTTTTATTAGTGATGCAAAACCAGGGCATTTTTCCTCCCCAGGTACGCCCCTTAAAGGTAAGCACACCACGGAGGGTGCAGAATTGATATGACCACTCCTTCCCCACAAAGGCTGCTTAGAAAAGCGCAGAGCATYGTTGCTGGTACCATTTCACGCCCGGTGCCTCCAATAAAGCTGGAGGCAGAGCAGGCAGGGASCTGGAGGTCAAGGGGCAGGCTCGGCTCGCTGCATCACACGGCCTCCCTCCAAATCTTACCTGCCCAACCTGCGATGCTTTTGCMGTCAGGCGGCGTGCAAACCAATCCCCCCCTCTGCGATTAAAGATGGAAAAATCCCTTCTTTTATGCAGTTGTGTCTTTTCTCATCTCTGTTTTTGTCATTGGCTGACAGGGTGGGAAGAGAGAGAAGGAAAGGATGGGGAGGGAGGCACCAGGGAGAGGAAAATTACCACCAGATCAGGCAATTGAAGTGAGAATGGAGGGAGAAAGAAAAAACAGATGCTAATTCCTGAAGCTGCCCCCTGCAAACAGAGTTCAAGCTCCTTTACAGGAGCTTGAGCTTGGTGAGTCCATGTCAGGATCATAAAGCCCAAACTTGAGCAGGTTTCCCTTCCAAGGAGGGCTCATCCCCTGACTTGATTCAGCAACATCAAGCAACGTGCTTCTGAAAACACCACRCGGCCTCGGTGGTGGGTGCGAGGCCATTGCGCTGCTGGATGGTTTATCCCAAACTCCCGGGGGCACCAGCCAGACGGGCAGTTGCTACCGTGCCTCCCAAGTGATGCTGATATCCGTTGCAAAGAGAGTTCAGGCTGGGAATAAGGAATGGGTTAGTCTGTGCCCAGCAGCCTTCCCTCAGCCATGGCATGCTCCAAGCAGAGAGGCAAAACCAAGGGTGTTATCTTCTGCTTGCAAACCATGGCAGGGYTGCAGATATTGCGTTTGGTGGCCTCCTGATGAAATTGGAAGGAGGCCCAGTGCTTGTCTTAGATTTACTGATTTACAAAACCCTCCAGAGGTTGAGATTTCAGAGAAGTTTGGGTTTTGGCTTGGAAGGGTTGGCTTTTTCAATGAGAACCCAGCTAACTACGCAGCTAGCTGCAAAGTCTTGAATCAGGAAGAATACGTTTTGTTAAATTGTTCTGCACAACAATGGTTTTGGAAAACAAAACGGCAGCAACCAGAAAGAAAACGCCAACAAACAAAATAATATTTATTTCTGCCATGGCAGCTCTGTGAACTGAAAATGGGATGTTTTGTTTTGCTGGGCTTGTATGCAGAACGTGATTGTATCCAGTTGCAGACAAAAAATATGTCTGGACCTTGGAAGGGGGAAGAGGAGGGTGGGAAGATCTATGTCTGCAGAATCACTGATGCGGGAAGATGCAAGTGCTGTGTTGTGTCTAGTTGCATCATGTGTGAATCCATCAGCGACTTAAAGGAACAGCAAACTCGGTGCAACCCCTTACTGTGACTTTTCCATCTGCTCCCTGATCCGCTGGTGATGAATGTTCAGCTTTGCCATCTCCTACCCTCGAGAAATCCTTTGTGGGAGCTCCCGGTGATTTTTCTTAGCTGAAAAAATACCCAGGAATCTCTGCAAACTTTTGTGAAAAAGCCTTTGTCAAACTGTTACGGTGGCACCCTGCACTGTCGTTATACCAAGGAAAAGTAACGTTTGTTGATGACTTTCTTAGTGGGGTGTCTTTTAAAGGTTTTGTTGTATCCTGACTATACACACCAGTAAGATAAGAACTGTGGGTGGAAAAGTAACTGCTCCAGCTTCTAATTTGGACCTTTGGGTGCAGGTGTGGGACTTGAGTCCGTAACGTGCTGATTGCGAGGTCAAAGCTACTCTGAAACTGCTGACTGAGGTTAGTCGTAGGAAGAATTGTCCTCCTAAACCCTCGTGCACGGCTTAGTGTTTTACGCTAAACCAAATCCTTCTCTCTTACATTGCTCATTGAATCTCGGGAGAGCTGTCTGCCTCCACAAGGAATCTGTCAGCCTGGTAGCAAAAAGCTCATATCCACACCTTGACCTGCTCAGGGACTGACCGTTTTAATTTTTAGCCTGGTTTTTCTCAGGAAGGAGTTCTGTGCCATCCCAYGCAGGGTATAGGTGTCAGTCTATCAGTTTCCATAATATCTTTCAAGCTTGTTGGCTCTTTTCTACCAGTTTTGACAGAGGTAGAAGTCTCAATGATATTTAATTCCTACAGTTTTCCAGCATGGGCAGTGGAGGAGAGGGGAGACCCCATCACTGCCCCCTAAACGGAAGGGAACTGCACATTTCCACCTCTATTAGACATCAGAGACCACACCTGGGTTGTCTATCTCAGCAGTAGGTATTTTGAAAAATCAAGCAGAAACACCACAGGTTCATTTATTTGCTATTTGCTCACTTATCCGTTGAAGGATTTGTTTTTTCAAATGAGCCATGGAGCGATGACCACCAACGCGACGTTTCTGGGGGGCTTTSGCTCTGTTGTGTGCTGGGCAGGTCTCAGCACGTGGGGGTTGGTGTGTGTGGTAAGAGCTGGGTCAGAAACTGGGTGCTTCTCTTTCTACCTGTCTACCTCTTTTCCCAGGCAATGCAACATCTTCATTTGTAATGMTTACAAACGCCTTTTTTAATTGACATCTGAAATACAGCCTTAATTMCTGTGGGTGGTTTCAGTGTTAGTCCCGTTGGTACCACATTGATTTTGGTCTTTGTACAGGAACACCTATGATTTCACTGACCCGTATTGAGAGCAAGGATAGTGCTTGATACAGCAGAACCCCCCAAAATGTTTTGCAGTGACAACCGGGGCTGTCCTGCCTTTGCTCTGTAGCAATCGCAGGAATAATACGTTAACATAAGATGATGGGATTGCACTGATGTTAGGCATGCTTTGCACCGCTGAACTTTACACTAACGCCTGCACAGAGAATGACTTAGATAAGACAAGAAAGAAGCTGAAAACCTGTTCGCCGCTACCACAGAGATCCTATRGCGGTTAGACATCCACTCCATTGTGCTATCATTTGTGCACACGAGTATATTACTATAGAAGGACTGCTGTATTAGCAAAGGCTACCCTCAATGGTGGTAATTTGGTTTTGTCATGGTAATACAACGCCAATACACTGCAGACACAAAAGTGAGTTCTGCATGGCTTGGCAAAGAGATTTTCACATAGCTGCTGGGCGARTCCATTGGTTTCTCAATGTTCCTAAACAGGAATGGGTCAATGGTAATTTTTAGGAAGGCAGATGCCCCTTGCTGAGCTTGTCTGACTATAAAGTGCTACACAAGACATGCAACGTACATAGCATCCTCAGCCCCTCTGTGTAACTTGCAGACTGTTAAAACTGCACAGCGGGAATAAGGACTCTTTTAATCCACTGAATTTGCTGTTTAGCATGACCTGAATAATCTGGTAGGGCTAACGTGATCTTCAGCACTAGCACTCAACCGCCTGTTATCCTCCTTGAAGCTGCAGGATATCAAAAAATATCTGACTGGTTTGGACGAAGAAAGTTGCTTGGCTAGTGTCTGTGTGTAATTTGTTTTTCAGTGACATTGTTCCAGGCTATGCTATTCTCGATGCCAGTAAGTCTCTGTTTCTGTGTGGACCTTTAGATAGGAGCTCTCTCGATCATGCTACTTCTTCTGTTGACCACTGCTGCCTGTTCATCATTACTTCCTTTGTTTTCTCTTTGGTGGGGAATGAAAAGCAGAGGAGGGCAGAGCCAGTGCAGGGAAGTCAAAAATGTGTCAGTAACTGCCTAGCAGGAGGCAGGCTCTTTCCTCCAGATTGCCGGATACATGAAGGTAGAGCCTTGATTGGTGTAAATTGCCGTAGATGAGAAACTATTCTTATTAATTCAAATTTATAACAGCTATATGGATGTTTAAAWTCTTCCCCCAGTTCAGCAGCACAGAACTGGTGGGATGATGGGTATGAAGAATAGGACCAAAACGTCTTTTCCCACAGCTGGTGCTCTTGGCGGTCAATGTTTGGTTACATCTTTCCGCACGCAGTAACTGGCTGAGCGCGTGTATTCTTCCTCTCCAATCTGCCTTAAATAATCATGTGGGAAAGGGAGGTATATTTTTGGGAAGGGTCTCCTGTTACTCCAGAGGTCTATGGCTCTGTCTGACTTGTAATCTACCTAGTCCCTTCTATCACTAATGTTAAGAGCTTGTCTGCGGTTATGAGAAAAGGGTGTTGATAAGGCAAACTTTCAAACCTAGCATCCTTAAGAGGGCATCCAAATGCTGCACTGTACAAAGGAATTGAAATTAGCTCTAAATGCAGTTGGCTTCACCTGCTTTATGGAAGAGAAATATATTTTAAAAGGATGTATTACGTGTAATCATGCTGGGTTTATCAAGTGCAGAAAGATGTCTCCTAACAATACCCAGGAAGATTACAATTGTCAATCAGAGCAGAGGTCCTGTTCTTGCCTCTTTGCCTCCCTCCCCTGCAGCTCTGCTTTTCCTGGGCGTAGCAGCGCTGAACAAGGCAAAGAGTGTAAAGAACTATTTAACCGTCAAAAGACAGTGCCAGCCAAGCATGGCACTGACTTTCAGCTCCTAAACATGCCAATAATGAAGTTTTTAAAGGAAGAAATGTGCACAAAAGCAAGAGTGGAAGCCACCCTGTGTGGTCCCATGAATGGYGCATGCTTTTCTTCTGGGGATTCTCAGTAGCACAAGGGCAAAGTGGGCAAAGCCCTTCTTGAAGCTTGAAGAACTCCTGGAGCTTTTCACCTCATTGCAGGATCCTCAGAAACCCTCAGCATCCTCCTCCTTCTTGGCACGGCAGGGTTGATAAAGTCAGATCAAGGCTTAGCATTTCTAAACAAAAGGGAGTGGTTAAATGGGCTTTTAAACACTGGAACCTGTCCAGCTTGTTGGGAGGCAAAGCCTTGGAGAGGCGGGGGTGAGGAGAAAGCGCAAGGTGCCAAACTCGGAGTAGAGTGGCACTTGTGAGCAAAGTTGTTGGAAAGTCATTTCGTTGCTTGTGTTGTGYAGCGTGTGTGTGCGCAGAACAGATTGGCAGACGCCTGTGCCCACGAAGGCGGGCTGGGGGCCGGGGGGAGGCTGCTTTGGAAAGGTGCCAGTTGTTCCATGGGCTTTCTGCCATCRGGATTTTTTTTTCCTTTTTTTTTTTTTTTTTTCCCCCTTCCCTTCCTCCCCATCCCAGCCCCCAAAAGCACACGAACAGGCTGGCAGGAAGAGCATGCTGAAAAGGATCTGACAGTTTGAACAACACTCGATGACTTAGTTTGTTTTCCCTGACTTTGCGCCAGCAAGCAGGTCTATGGATGAAAGACTTTATTAGGCTTTTAAAGCCACTGACACAGGTCTTTCTTTGACCTGAGGTACTTGAGAAGAAATGAAAACAACGTGTAACTTTCATGGAGTTGAAAGACTGCCCAAATCGAAGAATACGGTTTACAAGGGATCCAAAGCATCACAAAACGCTTCCCAGGGTGAAGCGCGGCAGAGCGGAGCGGGGGGAGAGCCCGTCCTGGGCAGAGGGAGAAGATGTTCAGTCGCTGCTTGTGACGAGCAGAAAAGCTGATCCGGCTAATTAGGATATTGCGAGATGATCGCATCCAGCGGAAGGTGCCGTAACTAGTCATCAGCTTTCTGGGTGTCCAATGTAGGGAAGTGATGGGAATTAGCACTTATTACCRGGAGCCTGAACCAGACCACACAGGCAGTCCCGGCGCTGCCCGGGTACCGGCGCGGGGCTGTGCGCTCAGCACCGCAGCTCCTGCTCCACCTGGCTCTGCTTAGACCTGTCGGGAGAGCCGTGGAAGAAAAGCCATGCGCTATTAGCAGTGGTAGCATCCACAAGGAAAATGTAGGACAGTTGGATCCTCCTCCTCCCGCAGCRATGCCGGAGAGTCTTAAAAGGGTCAGAGCTGGTTCCGAATATTACCTAAATTATCCCCTCTTCAATCCTCAGGGGTAGAGGGAGAATTTCTCATTAACTTGCTGTATGCCTACTTCACTCCTCAAGGAGCTTGGTTGAGGGRTTTTAACAAGAAAATCAAGAATTAGGCTTTGCTTATAAAAAATAAAAATAAACAAGCCTTTCGGTGAGGAAAGAGAAAGCATCAAAGAAACTGCAGGTGCCAAAAAAGGAACGGTGCAACGGATGCTAGAAGAAAGTAACTGCGAGAAGGAGCCCCCCACTTGGAAAAGTAATAAAAAAAAGGGTGATTCATCCTTTTTTCTTTCTAAAGCCTCATAGAATGAAAAAGATGGCAGGCCAGGTTTGTAGAACTGAAATTGTTTCTCAAAACTGAAGACCAGATGACTGAGAACAAGTAATATGGATGCTGGCTTATCAGTCTTGGAAAAGAATCACAGAAACTGAAACTGCATCTATTTAAGCCTCAGTAGGCTGGGGAAGGAGTTTTCATGGTTACAAGCCATGACTGAGAAGTTTTTCTGGAGCTCACTACAGGCCTGATCCTTCCTCAGACTGAAAATAAAATGCTGCAGTCAGCAGAGACCGTGACTGTGGCAGCTCTGGGATGAGCCAGAGTTGTCACACAAGGACAYCATCTAGGAAAACTCCCGGGACCAGCCATGTCTTCCTTGCAGGACTAATAATACCTTCTGCTGTCTTAAAACCTTGCTCTGTTGATAGCACAGAGGGATGATGACTTTGAGGCCCCATTCAGCTGTCACCGAGGTGGATGGGACAGCAGCCACCTTTGCACAGGGCCACCGCTACCTCCAGTCACTTTAGCACAGCTTTGCTCTCTCTAACAGAATTGCTCTCCATTTTCCTTRGAGGCAGGATTTCCAGCAGGCTGACCTGGAGCTGTGGCTCTGCGGAAGTGTTAGGTGGTACCTACTGATCAGCAATACAGGTCTGCAAAGTGCACCCAGGGGACGGGGTTTGCACGACGTCTCCGTTGCACCCACAAATGGGTCATCTGCGTAGACGTGCCTCACCGGAGGGTCTGGTGGCTCGCTGGGATCTACGCCCTGCGTGGAAGCAACACAYGAACTGTCTCTCCAAAGGTTTGATGTTCACAGTGAACTCGTGAACAGGAAGCCTGGAGGAGGCTGACTCGAATGCAGAATTTGCTCCCATCCCTTTTGCTTCGGGTCCCGGCACCACCTTGGTCTGCGTGTGTGAAGGAGTGCACGGATGTGTCTGTATTTCTTGTTTCCTTTMTATAGGACTGAATGTTCTGAGTGATCATGTTATTGTATGTGTCTGATGAGCCATATGGAAGCTGTGAGGCTTCAGGAGTGTTTTGGGAATATAATGCCAGGAACTGATAATCTCAGCAGCTCTTCCTATTATTGCATTGCTTTTGCTGCCATACCCACTTAGTCCCTTGAAGCTATTTACACCCCTTCCCCGAGAAGCTGGTATTTCCCCACCACAGTCTTCATTCTCCACGGGGTAGAAAGGCTTTGGGAAGTGCCATCTGAGGCTCGTTGCAACTTGGTAATGCTTCGCAGAGCCCGTTCTGTTGTCAGGCTGCCTGCAAAGGGTTTGTAGCATGAAATAACTCAGCCTCTCTGATCGGGAAGATTCAGTTTTTGCAGTACTATTTAGGCAGACAAAAGGTGAATTAGCCCCACTCTGTGAAACAGCCCTGACGTGGGGTGGTGCTGCTCTGTCACCAGCGTTATTTTGCAAACTGGTTTTCTACGGTCTTTGATTCCAACAAGGCAACCTGCAAAATACACAAAGGATCAGATTGTATCTCCTAGCCCTGGCCATCATTCCCTTCCTGTGGGACATCGGTGGCTGCTGCTTTCTCTCTTTCCACACCTTTGCTTCTCCTGACCTCCTTCCAGAAAACCCACCGGCAGTTGTTTAACAGTTTCACTAGCGCGTTGGGCAGCGGGCACTTTTCCATACTGTGTGTTTTTCTCCTCCTGTGTTCGAAGAGCCTGTTCTTCCCCTGCACCTGTGGAGCTTGTTAATCTCTGCAGAAGATTCAGTTCCTTGACTGCAGTCCAAGCCTGCACCATCTGAAGCAAACTGCATCCTCCTGCCCTGTGAATGATCCTGATCTTATCTTTTGGTCTGGCTCAGCCCTGCACAAGCAAGGATGCCTCACAAAACTGGGGTAAGAGGGGTGAACAGCTTGAAAAATTATAATCTTCCTCACCCTGACACATGATGCTTGACCCAGGGGTGAAGCCGGGACTCCATGCATCTCCTCTCCATGGACGTGACCTGTTAACATGGCTGTACTGGAAAGCCTCAAAGTACCAAAAATTGTGATCCCGCATGTGACTGATGAAGAACTAAGCAACCGCAGGATAACAGCACCGTCTCCTCCAATGGTCCTTATCGACGTGGGGGTTTACAGCCCCGATGTTTGACCAGGGCATCTCAATGGTGCAGCTCTTCTCAAGGGACGGGTTGTTGAATGTCCACTGCAGCCTCAATTCAGCCCGGAGCAGGATAATTTCTGTTTCTGAATTGACTTTTTTCATGCAAAGGGCAGGAAGTGCGAGACCCATGCTACAAGTTTGTCTCCCCTTGAACGGGTGAATGCAATTTAACTAGTTGGAAAGACTTTAATTACCACCCATTTCTTCAGCATTGGGGGGAGTGTCTAACCTGGCTTAAGTGCTCTTTGAATCCTTTTAGCCCCTTGAGTTTTCTTAACCCCCGTGATATATTTTGCGATCCCTGCAGCCTCTGTGTGCTGTTCTGGGGATAAATGCCAGGCAGTTTTAGCATTATGCGTGTTGTGCACCCAGCTCATCCCTCTATGGGCTGTTCATTTCCATATGAAACATTTCTTTAAATAGCAACAATCTCAGGGGCTGATTTTATTGTCCTTGCTGTGGCTGATCTCAGTCATAGTGCCCTTTTGAATGTCCTGACTTATTGTTTATTTCTGGTGATCTTTGTGGCCCTGTAATTACTTCTTACCCATCCATTTTTCATATTAGAAGTCCTGCTCTACAGTCTGGTCCCAGACCTCTGCCGCGTTCCTGCCGGTGGCACGTGTCTCTGAGCAAGGATCTCGTTCTAGCAAGAAAATCCTGGTCTTTACGATCTGTCTCGGCTTTCCCAAATCCCTCTCCAAAGGAGTAAAGGGGCACCTGCATCGCTTTTTGGCTGCCCCGGAGAAGAAAGGGAAGAGAAACCAGGTCCGAGTGCACGGGGTGGTAGGGAGCCCCACGGGGTGCCCGAGCGCGAGGACGACCTCGGCAGAGGTGCCTGGGTATGGCTGGGGCGGCTTGGGCGTGCTGGAAACCAAACCCCCTGATGAAGAGGACCAAGTGTAGCACCGTGGGGGAAAAAAAAAAAAATTTCAAAAGCAACACATAGCACTTTCAAAGCAAGAAAGACAAGTCAGTGAAGTGGATATTTCATCTGAGTACTTCTTGGTGTTTCTAAGAGGATTGGTTTTAAATAAAAAGGTTTGTAAACAAACAGGTTTGCTTTTTCAGTAAGTCCCTTTGAACGTACATCTTTTTTGATAATGAAACCGCTTTGTGCATATCCCCCTATTTCAATTTCCTTTCAAATTTAAATTTCCCTTATAGGAAATAAATGTGCCTGATTATTTCCAAATAGCTTCTCTGTTAGTCCTTGCAAAGTTGTCCATATACATGCATATATATTTTTTCTAGGTTTTTTTTCTTTTCCCCAAATATGTGCGGTGATCTTCTGCGTTCTTTTAATGTCTTCCAGGAGATTTCCATTCCCCACATCAAGTCTTCCTAAATTGYCTCTTTAATCCCCAGGTTCTTAGTGCTTGGCAATGCTACTTGTTCTGAAGTGCTGTGATGGGAAGGTGGAGGGGTTTTTTTTTCCCCCTCATTAGCTGCTTTTAACATTCACCTCCTTTGTTTGTGTATCTTCTTTAGATTCCCTTCCCTTTGTGGGCAGGGCTTTGCTCTTCTGAGGTGTTAATAAGCCTCTGGCAGAGACGACATCTGTGGCAGAGGACATTAAGTTCTGAAAAACATACTTCTTGTGTTATGAGGCCTGTTACCTCATCTGAGCAGCAACTACAGCTTTTAAAGAGCAAGGACAAAGGRAACACTGGCTTAGGGCTGCTTCATGGTGGGTGGGTTTTTTTTATATATCAAGACTCTAGCTCAAAGTGTTTGTATGGGAGAAGGGGGGAAGAGACTGCCGAGGGGAGGAACATAACGGAAAACTTGTGAAGGGGAAAGGGAAAAGAGAAGAGGCTATTTAAAAATACTGTGCATTGCTTAAACCAACACCTAGCGAAGGATAAAGGCTTTACAGTGTATATACGTGATCCATCCATCTGTTCATCCCTTTTATCCAATCCTATAGTCATGGGTATCATAAGAAGGAATAAGAGCGGTTAAAGCCTCCCCATCACAGGCGTGTCAGATGTTCCGCASTGAACAAGATCAAACCAGGGATTTGCAGCCTGTGGGATGCAAAAAGATGTCATGGAGGGATAAGTGCTCTTCCCTTCCTATATTGACAAATGGGAGGGGATCGTTTTCAGCAGGATGGAGAGGAGAGCGCCGGCATCACCTGCACAAGGAGATGTTAGCGGCTGGATTACCACCTTGCTGCTACCAGGTGTAACTGTCTAAAAAGTTGCAAACTGAGTGCATCAAGACCTCATGCCTCTTCCTTAGCCTTGTATTCTGATATGACTTACATGCTAAACATTTTGGGGCAAAAAGAGGGCTGATGCTAATTCAGACTTTAGGAACCGTGGGAAGTGTGTGCACTTCAAAATAATTTTGAATTAGAATCAAAGAAATCAGTTTTCTCTCCTCCTCCCATTCCATCCTCCTTTAAATTTCCTGTGATTTACCTGGGAACATTATTTTTGCAATATTTTCGTTAATTTCATATTGTTCCAGAGGATGGTGTAACGGAAACACGACAGTATGCTTTCTGGTTTGTGAAAGTCAGTCTGACATGACATACTGGGTGACATATTCCAGTCTATTTTTAAATGAAGGTATCAGCTACTTAGCTGCTAGCTGAGCACCTTGTTGGCTATCRGATGGTTCTATTGTAGGATTTTCATAGTTGTTGGTGTCTTGAAAGCTGAATAAAGCAAAAAGGTTCGTTGCACCAGGTGCAGATCTTGATCTTTCCATCTCCTGTTGTCGGTGCGTGGAAGAGAAGTCCTTGCCACAACCTGGGGGACTGACTGATGGCGGTTACGTCGTTGTGCCCGAACCATGTCGTGCCTGGGCTGTTACTCAGCTCTCGGCAGCAGCGGGGGGCTTGGACGGCGCTGCCTCGACACTGCTTCTTCACCTCATCAAAACCCCTCCCTGCCCCGACCCACCGCGTGGGACCAACCTGGCAGACCCCGACGTGCGTCCTTAAGCGGCAAAAGCCCTTTGCCTGGGGGTTGCTGTCGCCTCCCCAAGGACACCTTTCCTGAAGTATCTATTCTCCACTTCTGAAAGGCATCCAAACCCCTGTGTGAAAACCGAAATGAAAAACTGGCTGGCACATGTTTTCGCGGTGGAACTAGGTGACTTCTGTGCCTGCAGATTGACGGTATCGCTGCTGCTGGCATGACAAGTCTCTGCGTGTTGTAACCCTGGCACCAATCAGTGCCACGGATGCAAGCTAGCCTCCTCTTTCATTACTCTCAGTAGCTCCTTCCCTGCTTAGGAAAAAGAGCTATTTATGGACCTGGACAAGGTGACCTCCATATGGCAGATTCTGCCACTCACCGTGGGGACTCGAGCTAGGCACATGCTCCTGGACAAGGCRGAGAGACACTCTCAAGCCGTGGGCACATGCAAATGTATGTTGCTTACAAAGCAGCAGAATTTTTTTTGTTTTTTAAGAAAGGGATAGTAAAAAAAATAAAAATAAARGCTCAGAAAGCAAAGACTTCTGACTTCCCCCATGCATTTAAGGAAAACAATGCATTTCTGCAGATTGCATGTTTGTAATATTCTGAAYTTTTATCTGGAATATTATGAAAAGAAATAATATAAATACTTGTTTATATATTCCCCACACAGATACACCCAGAAGGAGAGAACTTAATTCCTGCACAAGGATAGCTGTAGCATCTCCCTGTAGCATCAATCCCCCCTTTATTCCTACCCTGGGGAACTGCACAAAAGCAGTCTTCATTGGGCAAAGCTGTGCCGGTGTAAGCAAGGTGACCCAAATTTTGAAAGAAAAGGTGAGGCTGAGGGGAAGGATGAGGAGGGAAAAGGAGCAGGAGGAAAGGTGCAGAATGACCCTGGATGTGGAGAGGCACCGTGCCGGGGGGCGGCTGTGCAGCTCAGCCGGGCTCACGCAGGTCGCACGAGGCTGCGGTTCTGCCTTCGATCAGTTTAATTTGACCGGGCATCGGTGGAGTTACACAGTGACCAAAGTTAGAGGAGCGGAGCTCTGCTCCCTGCAGTTTCAGACAAGTAAAAGTGCAGATTACCACCGTCCTTTGCACACTATGTCCTAGGAAAAGTAGGTGAGCCCAAGTGCCACCGTCTTCATGCCAAATCCTGCTATTCGCCCTGCGTGGTGCAGCCCTGTTGGTATAAATAGATTTACACAGGTTTAGCCACCAGCCAGTATTTTTTTTTTTCCAAGTGCATCCAAATAACTGTCAGTATTGCAGTAACAAAATTGCAATTTTAGTGAAGAATCACTCGTAATTATATCAGAGCACGGATTCCCTTGCAGCTCTACAGCCCTAATTTCTAGCTGTGGGACCCAGACTTTCCCCAGGCTGCAGTATTTTCTGTGAAACCCTCCGGGTGTAGTAGTAGGCTTTCAACAGAGGCATTATGTGCTGAAAGATCCTACTTGCGCAAAATGGCTTTAAAACATATATATGCGATCTGTAAGGCGAAGTGTACCTGCCTGTGTACCATTGCCTCCCATTGGATTTCCTCGAGGCAATGCAATTCTCCATACGCAGCTTCCCAAGTGAAATGTGCTGCTCGGATTGTTGCAGGACATATGCAACATACAGAAAGGCAAGATCTCATCTTGCTATTTGTGGCAATTTATATTTGGAGCTGCTTGAATAATTCATGGCAGATCTTAACTATTTCTTTTTATGTGATGCTTATTCAAAGGTATTTTTTCTCATTATCTGACTATTTTTGCTTATACATTTTTGATATATGGTAATAGAGATAAACCAGTAAGAATCACCTCCTTTTAGTGCTGAACAAGGAACTTTATTGCAATGGGCAAAACAGGAGCAGCTCAACAGTTTCTGTTTTATTGGATGTCTGAAGAGACGTGTTGTAACATCTTCTCTCTCCCTTTCTGCTCAGCTCCTCACTAGTATGCTCGTCAAAAGCAGGTATCCYGCTCATAAATCCCTTCTTCAGGCAGCGATGAAAGCAAACACGGTGGATATGTATTTTGCAGCCAGCAGCAATCCGTGGGTATAGATACGCACAGTTTCACGAGAGGCGTACATTAAAAGTATTGAAGAGTTTGTTTTAAAGGATATGTTAAAATCTATCTTTCTGTTGATGCTTAAGTTAATATTCTAAAAGCGTTTACAAATCTGAATACCTTATTTCGAATGTGTGTGGGGGGGTGTCTTAGGATGATGTTTCAGCTCTCTTTGTGCAGATGCATGTGAAAATCCACATTTCACTAATAACAAGCATCATTCTGCTCTTTTCCCAATTATGTTCCTGCTAGTCAGGTCTCGTTTCCAGGAGTGCCCACCCTGTGCTAGGTTCAGTAAAACAGCAAACGAGGAGAGTCCCTACCTGGGGGGGCTGCAATCACTGTGATTTTTTTCAGCCTCCGAATGCAGATTCTAGATGCTTCATTAGAGCGGCCGCATTTGGAAACTGTTCTCTAGGGACACGATCCAATGTCTATTGAAAGGAGGAAAACAAAAACCTCTCATTGACATCAATTTTAGTAGGCTTTGGATCAGCCCTTAAATGTTTTTCTATTCAGCATGTTTTTGTTTTCCTCTTTTGAATTACCTTTTTTCCCCCCCTCTCTGTCTTTCCCTCATCCCTCCCCTTTCAAAATCAAAGTCGCCAGGTCCGAACGTGATTCTGCTTTCCAGGCTGGGCRGATTCGATCTGTAGTGGGAATCTCTCATGGAGTACAAATATATCTGGAGGACGTTAACTGTCCTACGTGACCTGCTGGCTGTTACTTGCTTACGTAATTTATTTTAGGGTTGTTTGGCCGGGGTTTTTTTCATCAGGATTTATATCTAAAAGCACCTCTCCTAAGCTCTAGATGCTTGTAACCCCTCCCGGCAGCCTGCCAGTTCCAACCAGCCAAAAATATTTCACCTTACTTAGCTTGTGGGCATTTTTGTATCTTTAAAAGTTAATCCAGCTCTAAGCTGGATTAATAATGGAACATCCCTTTTAACCAAAGGCACATAAGGTCAAGGCAGAGCTATGTGGATATTCCAGGCTGGTAACCATAGAAGTAATTTTTTTTTGTCCTATATAGGACCCAATATGATTTATTTCAGCAGTATTTTTCCTGCTGGACTGAAGGAGGAGCAGAGGAGTGGGAACAGGGCTAGACTGAAGGAGGAACAGGCAATCTGAGAGGTCAACGGTGGCATAGGGTATCGGATGAGCGGGTACCTAAAGGCAAGAAGACGAACCAGGAAAGCATCAGCCTTTCGGTGGGGGAGAGTCAGAGGGCAAGAGGAACTCRTCGCACGGATTAAAGAGGCAGGCTGGCACGAGGATGCCTTTCGAGACGCCGGAGCGACAGCAAGCACACTCAAGCTGCGTTTGCGTGGTTCGTGTCGTCACCGGGGTACTTTGATGTGCTCGGTTCGCCTTGTAAATCCCGGCTGTCTGTCATTTATTCGGCAGCGTTAYATAATGCGCTGTTAAGATCAGCGACTGTGCACCCTCGGAGCAGCAAAATGCTTTTCCCTGTTACCCCTTGAATAAAGAAGACACGCGGRGATCTTCAGATACTCCCCTCCTCCCGCTTTCAGTTCAGAGCCTTTAAAAATAAAATAAAAAGGAAACGGAGGGCCTGGTTTTTGCTTCCATGCAGGGCTGTTTCTATCAGCAGGTGCTTGACTGGAGCCGGTCGAATTGCCCCGGGGTTGGAAGCGATGTGAGAGCAGCGTTGGGCCTTTTGATCCCCGAAAATGCGATGGCAGAAAGGTGGTGGGTTTGTATCGGAGCGGTGTCCTCATGAAGCGCGCATTGGGGTCGGATCCAGCGGTACAGGCATTAAACCACAGTGAGCTCAGACTCCTGAAGGCAATAGGAAATTTAGGAAGCTTGAAGTCTGTGGTTTGGGGGCTGTTATATTTCTCTTGAAACATTATTCTCTTCCTTTTCCTCTCTTGAAGCCCAGAAATCAATGCTTTTAAAAGTTCCCCGACGGATAGGTTTCTGAAGTGTTCTCTTTGTCTGTTTTAGTCCTTTTTCCCCCCGTTTCTCCTGCTCTCTGACAAGAGTTGCTGGGGTGGCTGGAGCGRGGAGGAYGCKCTGCATCCCGTCAGTGAGGGACACKGGGCAAACCACCGCGGCTCCTTCCCGAGCCTGCCTGTCGGGTGGGCTGCTGGCACCGTCCCAGGCGAAGGGCTGCCTCTAGCCCCGAGACGGCGGGTACTTCAGGGGTCCGGATGGATGGAGGAATTCAGCTCAACGGGCAGGTGTAAATCAGAGCTTGGTGAGCCGTAGTCTTCAGAGAAAAAGATGGATTTGGTCTTGCTTTCTCTACCCAAAGCCATTTCATTCATTCCCTTGGAGTCTTCCTGGCAGAGCCTTCAGCCATTTGGTGCTTTAATAAGGCTACAAAGAGCAAATTATAACAGAAACAGGCTGTAAAGTTCTTATAGTGGGGGATTTGTCCTCCTCTTCCCAATGCTTCCAGGAGCTGCGGGTCCAGCTGGGCACCCCAACTTCGTCAATCCTCAGACYCTGTACTTTCACAGATCGCGTGTTTTAAATTGTCAGAGTACAAAACTTGGATTTGAGTGTAAAATAGCTTATAGCTTGGACTGTTCTGGGGGAATCAAGCTTGAAACACACATAGGAGAAGGAGACGTATTTATCTATGTATACATACATATAGTTATTGCTGCTGAAGCATGTTTATTGAACATCTCAGTGTGTTTATCAATGATGGATGAATCATTGATATTTTTAATACCAATTCCCCAAAATACTAAACCCAAATGTGTTAGGCAGCGAGATCACGRAGAAAGCCACGCAGAAGTCTCCTAACCAGGCCAAATGCTTCTTTCTTACCTATAAAAACCCATGTGATAAGATACATTAGCTGTAAATTCTTAACAGATGGGGCTATAACAAGCTGCTAGGGAGCATCTCCTCTGCTGTGGGGATGCACTGCTAAAATAATGCCACGCGGCTGTCTGAGCCCTCACGAAACTGAGACGAGCTGGAGGAGGAGGCTGTCATCTGTCTAGGTGTTGATGTCCTGCTCGTCACCGAGAGCTCTAGTCAAGCAGTTGACCCCCTGTTAAACTCACTCAGCTCCTCTGCATATTTACAGAGGCACGAACGCCGCGACGAGAGTTTCCTCTTGTTAAACATGCGCCTTTGCTGTCCTGAACATATCACGAGTGATTTGGAGRTGGTCTAGAGAGCGCAGCACGGGAAAGTCTAGATGGTCTAGATTTTCGGGCAGGCCACGTGCATCCGTGGTTCATTAAAGAGTCTGTTCTGTGGAGGGCTTTTTCCTCTCTCCCACCTTTTCAGYTGATGGAGTCCTGTGGAGGGTGAATGAGGCTTTACAGGAGACATGACGGGGACTGTTTGCGTTATCATATGTTTTATATGCGGATGCAGACCTGTGGCATAGGGTGTGCACAGTTATGGGAATGTATATAAGCAGCAAAATGTACACAAACATCTATAGATGCATTCATGTACTTGTATAATGAGCAAACCTRTTTAACTATAGAAGAATTGAGGCTCTTTTTCTCAGAAAAGAAGGTTGATCTACAACATTCCAACATGATAAAATAATTAAAATAGAAAACATTAGAACTCTTTTTACACAGAGATGACATATTTCATTAACCCTGTGTAATCCCTTGAAACAATTCCACTATGCCTTATGAATGAAGAATGCACTCMCAGCTACATTGCATCTGAGAAGACAATAAATGGTTTTTCCTGTTTTTATAAAATACTTTGGCCTTAATCTTGTGTCATGCCCCTCCACCTCAAACAAACTGGAGGTTTTCTGAAGCCTTGTAAATCATTGCTCCGTAATCCCRTAATGAAAAGCAGGATTACCTCCAGTGTAACACGTGCGGGACGTGTCTTTGCATGATGCCCATGTTGGGCTCGTTACCTGGACGGAGGTTTCAGTTGTCCCACACAGGAGAGACACGGGCTTACCTGGTTCCCTGCAGGGAACGTGAGCTCCCCTGTCCTCTGCCATGGCAGCCTGAAGGATTTCGGTCACCAGTTTTGTGAGAAAATTAATTAATTAAATTTGGGAGAAAATTAAAATGCTCACTAAAATCAATTAACAAAAACAATTCATTTCCTTGTGGGGKTTTTTTTCCCCAAAAAAATCTGTGAGACTACAGTCCATTTTAAAGAATGCATCATTTTTTAAAAGTGAGGATTTAATGTTTAAAACTCAGCCCCAGTTGCTGGATTTGGGCTCTATTGTARTATCAGGTTGAACTTGCTCTTAGCTGCATTCAGTCCCCGGTGCAGAAGTGGCAGGCCCGGGAAATGGGCCCCCTCTGCGACTTGTGAATAATTCAGGTGCCTCAAAATCGCACAAGGGAATCTCTCTCTCTCTTTTTTTTTTTTTTTTTTTTTAAATAACACCTAATCAGCCCTTGGCACACAATGCCACAAGAGTTTAATGAGATTCCAAAAAGAGCCATCTCTAAACAGCTGCAGATTGAGCTTGTGTGTGTAAAATACATAATTTTGTGTAGGGGTGTGTTTATGTGTATATGCAAACACACGAACGTAATAAAATAGTTGGGGAAAGAATTCTCATGAACGCTTTAAGAAAAAGGACATTCAAATGAATTYGGTATGACCTAGTTGATATGCTTTTTTTAAAGTGATCTTCTGAATCTTCAAGATGTCCTTGTTTATTTTCTTTGATTGTGCTTTGATTTAAAATTCTAGGCTCATTAAATGCCATAAAAAGAAACATTTACATAATTTACAAGCTCTTTATATGAACATTTTAATAAAAGAACACACCTTTAAATCAAATCACAAAGGCATATGACATCTTTGAAGGAGAAACTTATATTCCCAAACACAATAAACATTCTTCTATTACTATGTTAATTTGGAAAACAGGTCATGGGAAATTAAATTGCTTAAAATAGGTCACCAATTATAACTCTGCATTCTATTAAAGCAAATGCATCTCTGAAATCTTTATTAGTTTATTTTAATTAAAGGCAGAAAAATATTCAGTGTTAAATTATTGCCATTTGTACATTTTACATTGATATGGACACATATTTATTATGCAGTGTAAAATGCTGCACATCTTTTTCATTATGATGCTTGTATTGTTCTTAGCTACTTTACCCATAAAGTAAGTCTATAATAATGCTGTGTTTTAAACATAAAAGGAGGGGAGCCCAAATGAAGTAACAGTGCAAATTTAATTTGATCATTTATAAAAGGAAACGCAAAAGCAAATGTTATCTGTATTTGAAAACAGTTATTGACCTCCTCAAAATTGTTATAGTGTAGGAAAGGCCTGAATTCCATTTGTGTCAGGTGTTTGYATGCAGTATTGCAGTTCATGTTATGTTTCTAAATTAAATACATTGGGTATATTCCCCACTGATGTTCTTTCATAAATTCATTAATACTAATGGTAATTATTGTACAAGCCTATGGTGAGAGCTGGAATCTACCCCGCATGCCCGCATTTGCAAACACCATTCCGAAATTATGGTTGCAGCCTTCAACAGAGATTGAAACGAATAKGAGTTGAGGGTCTAAGTCCCCTGGGCCACACTGAAACTCCGGAGCTAGCACACGTGCACACACACTCGTCCCTGCACAGGTCTCGCTAAGGTGCATATAGATATAACCTGTAATAGATMTAATCTATTCCTTTAGGCTGAAAGAGGGTCCTAAAGTGGCTTTAGCATCAATAAATACCAGAACCACGTAAAGGAGAATTTCGCCAGTAGGCACCACGAAGCATGAATGTGCACCGCCGTGGTGGGCTATCGCCTCTGCGCCGGTTCCGGCCATACCCTGCCTCGAAAATAAGGAATGTTAACGTTTTATGCATGTAAGAAATGAAAATATCGAATGTGTGCGAACCGATAGGATGTCAGTAGTGGTTTTTATGGAACACCAGGAGCACCTGTGTGGAGTTTTTAGGATCGTGTTAGGGAACCGTTCATGAGCATACCGTTGCTTGGACTCACCTCGCGTTCTCCTGTTGAACGTGGTTGCCCAGCCTGGCTGGAGAAGGTCACCACGCCTTCACAGAGCTGTTTAGATATTGTTTGTCCAGATGCCACAGAGGAATTTTATGCTGTAATCCTTCCAAATCAGGGTGGTGAGAGGCTTGGATGCTCCTAAGAGTTAGCAAAGAAACTTAAACGCCCTTTTGCCTTTAAGCTGTTAGTTCAAGTTCAGCTTCCTTTCATGCTCACTGGTCTCTGGACCCCAAGAGTCCTCTCCCTGCTTGCGGGGCCCTTCTGCAAGCTCCCAGCTAGCTTGTGGGAGGGCAGCAGCTGGACAGGGTCCTCCTCAAGGTAAAGTCAGCACCTTCATCCTTAACTCAAATTCTTGTCTTCTGCAAGAGGAAAAGCAGACAGTTTTGTTGTTCAGTCATCTTCAATGAAGACCCGCCAGGGCAAAGCAGAACAGGATAATAGTTTTGATTTCTTGCCGATGGAGTCACCTATAGATTTCTTGTGCACGATTTTTTTTTCTTCTTTTAGCTGCTCAAAGCACGTCCTTAAAAAGAGGCTCAAGAGATCTTTAAGTCTAAACAATAAAAGGCCTATTACTTACCCAGGAGACCAACAACAGCTCTCAAGGGCAAACCTGCATTAATTATGTATTTGAGCATTTGTATGTTATGCATTTAGACAGCATACGTGTTATTTACTGAGTAGCTGGTAATGGCTGTGAAGCGGTTGTGATGATCTAGGGTAAATACGAACGTCTGAGGATCTGAGGTGAAGCGAGCGGACACAGAAGCTGGTGATGGAGCACCAGGCATCTCACCTCCCTCGCCTGGCTGAATATTCTGTCAGCCTCAGGATGATGTAAACGTGAATGGTGGTACCAGAAAGCCACGTACTTTTGCTGTTAAAGTCCTCAGATAGTTTTGTAGGCAGAATCTACCCTTTCAAACCCAATAAGCTGTATTTAGTTTGGTGGTTGCAAAAGAAATGGATGCTTCTCTGCATGTGAGTCCCTGGAAGATGCGAGCTCTTTAAAATTCAGATTTTTTCTTCCTTGCAACCACAAATGTAAATTCCCTTTAAAAAAAAAACAACCCAAAACATATATGGTACTCCTGTCTGAATGCAGTGCTTTCCCTCTACAGAAACAACAGAATTTCACAGAGGGGTACTATCGGATATTGCTGTCTCCTTCAACAGAGGAAGGAAAAGCAACCGGTGTGTGCCACCARTCTGACATGCAGGTTGGTGGCAGAACCAGAAATCAAACCCAAACTCAGCCCGGTGCTGTCGGCTGGGTTGCTGCTGTCGCAAATCTGGATTCAGCAGAGACTCCTGTAGAGAAACCATCCCCCTGCAAATTCACCTCTTTCTCAGGGGACCAGCTGGTGGGAAGAGAGGTGTATTTTGGCCAGTCCTTCCTCCCTTCATTTTGTGCTAAAAGGTGTTTCCAAAAGAGATGCTTGCT
The DNA here is from genome assembly GCA_030449065.1 of Oceanodroma leucorhoa. Taxonomy (NCBI): domain Eukaryota; kingdom Metazoa; phylum Chordata; class Aves; order Procellariiformes; genus Oceanodroma; species Oceanodroma leucorhoa. Next base: position 921,524 of record JASVER010000090.1, on the reverse strand, counting down.
TCCTGCATGACTCTGTTTTTCTAATATTTATTCAAATGCAGTGTTGTAAATATGAGCTAGATGGTTTTATGTGGATAACTTTTATTAGTGACTATGTGTAGCTATTATATCAGGTAGCAGTAAAATAGAACAAGCAAATCTAAAGAAATTAAGATCCATCAAGCACTTTCATTGATTCTCTTCTGGAATCAAATTTGCTGAAGCTACATAAAAGTGGGTTATTACTTCTCTTGAATAGTGTGTATGTATTTCTTCCTACCTTTCTTACAGCTGGAAGCAGTTCCTTGTTTTCAATAAAGCTGTAACTTAACAAGTTACAGTCATTATTGATCATATTTATCATCTCTATTTCTCTCTGTGGACCTGATACTCTTCCCATTAGAGCCAGGGAGCATTTACACCTTTGTTTGCAATTTTGACTCTGATTCCTGAGGAATTTGCACAGATGTAAGGGGTCTCATATCACAAGGGTTGCTCGTTATGAGTTCAGAGTAATGGGTTGCAGGATTGGGTCCAAAGATGAGATGTGGTCTCTGAAGTCCTGAATCAAGAAAATATTTCCTTCAGAGAGGCAGTGAAACATATGTCAACCTGTCACTGCAATCAGTGGGATTTAAACGTGCTTAAAACTAAGAATCATCTCAAATATGGATGGGTTTCAGTTTGTTTTTTAATGCTTTCTTGAACTGCAGTTTGGATCTGCTAAGTTTTACACTGAACTCATAAAAAATCATTTTTATATATTTGACACAAAATACAGTCAGCTGAACACGTTCACCAGGTCTGCAGCTTCAATTCCATAGCTCTGTAGGACGAGTATTTGGTTTGTTTTAACTTGCAGGGTATCAGGTTTGGTTTTGTTTTTAAATCTTAGTCTAGGCGCTTCAAAATGAGAAAGTTCAAATTATACAACTGTGCAAACAGCATTACTATAATCTGCATAAAGATGGGTCCGGAAGAGCCATGGTATTAGCAATTCATTAATATGCAATGAAAAGCTTATTTGCACTTTGTCTAAAAGTAACAGTAACTTCAGTTTTTCTCTCATTTGCATAAATGATACAACACAAGACTAAACCACTCCAATAATAGTCTTTAATAGGATAATAATTTAAAGATTTTATGTATAGGCTACTGAACTGTCCATTTAGGCACATTTAAGTTAACATACAATATACAGCTAGGAGGATCGTGTTAAGGAATGTGCTAATTTACTGGATCTAGTTTCCCAGGCAGCGTTTACAGGGGTCATTTTTCATGAACTACTGTAGTCACTTAAATCACAATATTTCATAATAAACATCAAAGGCTACTGTACGGTGGGGATCATAAAAAGGCAACAAAGCTGCCCCGTGCTCGTATTTGCCTTTAGCTTGGACCGCTGCCTGGCTGGGGGAGCATCGTCCYTGATTTTCAATCATCAGAATTTTAAACGTATTTGCAGCTTCATACCAGCAAAGCTCGACATATARTGGTGCTTGCCTAACCTGCATTAATGACCAAAATAGTCTTCCCTAGAGGTGCACTTGCCCTCTAGAAAATAAATCCTTGCCTCTAGTAGATAAACAGCCACGTCTTTGCTCACAACAATCCTGCTGCTGAGAGTTGCGGCGCGGTTCTGGGAGAAGCAGCCTCCAAAAGCGGCTCCCCCTGTGCTTCTCCAAAGAGATACTTATTTTTACTTAAACTCGTGCTTATAATTCTTCAGTGCTTTTTGGGATCGGACCCACCRGGCTGCCAGCGCTGCCATAATGGATCCCCTTCACCCAAACGTTTAATCATTAAGCATTTAAGCAAAACATGCTTAATTTTAATTTTAAACCTGTCCTTAAGCCCAGCTGGCTTCCCCRGGGCTGCTCGTTTGCTGAAAGCAGAGCCCGTCCCTGCTCCTCGCTGGATGGGGAGAGGATGCTCAGGGTTGAAAAGGGCTTTAGACAAGACAGACAGCGGCCGTAGGGGGATGGATCCAGGACTTTCCCTTTTTCCTTTCTTTTTTAGCAGAAATACCATCATATTTCAAGGCAYACACCGGCTGCTCCCCGATGGGTTTAGGCAGCTTAACCTGTGAATTGCCTGCTAGAAAGATCCTTGCCTTTTCCTCTGGTRCTGGCCCCTGCGGCGAGTGCACCACGGGATCACAGCCCTCCTGCGCTTGCTCTGTTAGCCTGAAAACAAAGATCCTTTTAAATGAGACATCGGTAACAAAAGGAATCACACCGATCTTTCTCGGTGCCGTTTCCCACGTGCATTTAAATGGTGAAACTTGAAGGAGCTAAGCTGAAGGTGTTGCCTGTTGCAGATGYGGAGACAGTTGTGAGAAGCCTGTTCCAAAAGCGTAGCAGCTCCATCTTCCCTCCTCTCCTTCCCTTCCCTTGGTCCAGCAATATTTCAGCTTCAGAGCTTGATCCTGAGCAGTGCTGGCCACCCATTAATGCCAGAGGCTTCAGAGCTGCTGATGGGTACGGTTAGGTCCTTTTAAGCAAAGTTTTCCTCTTTGCTTAAAAAGAGGATTTTTACTGATATGAATCCGTTGATTTTTGTGTGTTTGGCTGCTGAGTTGCACGCGAGAGCCTGGTCAAGGCTAAATGTTTCTAACTTTTATAATACTAGCAACCTCTCCACAGATGAACTCTGATCTGAAATATTCATTTTGGTGKCACATCTTAATTGCATTGCAATTATTTCTGAAGTTACTCTGAGTGCTTTCCCTTTGCTGCCTCTACATTTTCCATAGACTCTTACAGCATTCTTTAAATCAAATGGTGCTCAGATACCATGGTGATGGTTGACCTTATTATTATGGGTGACCTCTTTCTTTTGGCCTTGGACAGCAATGGCTGACAATAGAGAAGAGCATTTGCTGTTTCTGTGTCAGGATATGTGGGTGTTTTACAGTCCGCATGTGAAATGGTAGGTGCAGATTAAACTGTGGATTTTAAATCATAAAGCCTGAAGAATAAAAAAGTCAAATGTGCAAATGCCATTATCAGAGGCTCAGCTGATTTCTTGACACTGCCATCAGCATCCCTGACATCACGAATTCCAGTTACAGGGAAAACAGATTACACCATTTTTGCAGGGGTGGAATATGTATCTGCTGAGAAAGCAATGTGATTTTCTGCCTTGGCTTTGTGTGTGTGCAAGCACATACTGGGTGGGGAAGGGTTAGATATTCAAAGCTTTTGCCTCCGTGGCATAAAAGTCTTGATTTAGTCTTGTGGAAAAAAATAGGGTAGGAAATTCAGCCTGCAAACATGATCTCATAGGGGTGTCTGTCAATTCATTTTTCAAAATAATATATGTATGTGTACACACACACGCAAACACAGAGAGATGTTTCCCTTTGGACGCCAAGATTTTCATTACTTTATGCACAACAACCCTGGTCAAGCTCAGGAGAATAAATTGTAAAATGCTACAGTGTGGATGGATCTATAAACTGAAAAATCCTTGTTAAAAACAAAGCAAAACCAGTATTAATCTGAGTCAAATTTCTGATTATTTTATTTGACCACAAGTAGGGTTTGGAATTTGCAGCCTGAACCTTAGAGACTCTGAGCTGGAGAGCAACTGCTAAGCTGGCTACCCAGCAGCCAGTTACACTCCTGCTTTGAATGTTTAAACATCCTCAAAACAGAATGAATTTTTCATCTATCACTTCGGCAAACAATCTGGCTCCTGTGTGCTGAGGGGATGAATAGCCACGCGTGTGGGATCTTAATGGAAAAAGACAAGAAAGCATGAAGTGATGCTTTTTAAAGAGCGCGAGAGGAGCCCACCTCRCTTGCGTTTCAGGAGTTAGATGTCAAGAATTGAGTTTTGCAACAGCATGACTTAATAAATTTTCCCTTTGCCTTCTTCTGTGATGTCTCCTGCACCGACAAAGGGCTTTTTGCTCGGCGTAGTTTTAGGTTGCGGGATTTTTCTTTGGGTTTTGGAAGCTCACACCTGATTTAAAGAGGCTGTGACAACGCCTATCGAGCTACCGCTTCCCTGGCTCGTCTTTTATGCAATGCAGGAGGCTTTGATAGAGCATGTCAGCACGTACCTTCCTGTCTGCAAGGCTGCAGTGAAGGTGTCCAAAAGATGGACCATCTCCCAACTCCCTTCTGTTGCAGAAACACAGGCAAGAGAGGGTATTTATAGAAGAGAAAGCGGTTCTTTACAGTCCCCGACACATTTCTCACTTCTTTTTAATCTTTGTTCTCCATATTGGTGCCTAAGTATCAGCTTGCCTTACTATTTGTAGCACTCCGATTGCTTCCTATTTTATYTCTTTTATTTTTCTATTTCTGTTTTATCTTTGTGCTGTCAAGGTTTTAAAATTAATTTCCTCTTCCTAGCACAGTAAGTATTTAAAGAAAAGTTAATAGATCCGTGTGACTCTTCAAAGCTGATCTGTTTGTTGTCCTGATACAGAAGTCCTACACACACACACACTGGTCCTTAGCCTGTAGTCAGCCTCTTTAACATGATTTCAGGAGTCTTGTTATGAGGTCAGTTATTGAGACTAAAAGTAACAAAGCTCCTGATCGCTAATAACGCATTTAGAGGTAGGACAAACGTGCCATTCAAATAAGAAGAAGAAAAGAAGAAGAAAAAGAAGTTATCAAGGGAAAAACATGTGAGCTAAACTTAACTGAAAATGAGTTATTTGTACATTAAATTTTAGGAAAAAGAACTTTTAAAAAATTAATGCAAAAATATTTCAGCTTTGCTCCCCTCCCCCCCCCCTTGCTCGTCAGGTAAAAAGGGGTTCAGAGGAAAATGAGAATTCGGGGTGAAAAATTTAGAAACTGAAATACTGTGAAAATTTTTTTGTTTTTTTCTGCTTCCACCCGTGGAAGCAGATGTGGGGCTAATTAAGCCCTGCTCAGCAGTGCCAGGGCTGACAGTGTTGAAGTGCTGATTCTCCCACTGATGTGGTCAAAGACCACAGCAGTTTTCAGGGTCTTATTCTGTAAAACAGTTCAAAATACATAACTTTTAAATATTTTTTACTGAGTACAGGGATGAGGAAGCAGAGGCAGCCACCTGTGAGTCCTATGGGTATTTCACACGGAGCTGTAGCTCATGGATGTCCACGCAGGAACACCCAGTCCCACCACCACGCCGTGCCCAGCCATTTGTGCCCGGTACAGMACATAGTTTGGGGCAAAGAGAGAGGAACTGGTGTCAGGTACAGGGGGTGATGGTTATTTTGGTTGGTTATATGGCGTCGGTCTAACTCCAGCAGTGCCTACAATCTCATCATCGCCTTGGCTGTCCTCACGCACTCGCAATGTGCGTAAGGTGTCCACGGCCTCGGCCAGCCCCTGCCTCTGGGGATGTGTGGCTCTGCCTTCCTCAGGGAGATGCTTTTGCGGGCAGGAGAACTCAGATTGCCTGCAGAGTCCAGGTTCCCAGAGGTTTGCACTTGGAAATTATGATGGCAGCGTTGCATACCCCCCCGTATTCAAAATCCTGAGTGGAGCTGCAACTCATACCACTGGTTCCAAAAAAAAAAAAAAAAAGTTTTAGACTCTAACCTGAAAAATTCCAGATGTTTTTAGTTTCTTTTGTTTGGTTTGAGCCATAGGGTCACTTTTTGGAATAGTTTGTAAGGTCTAGGGAGCAACTTGCCTTTTTTAAATAAAGCTGGAAAGCTGAGATTCTCCCATAACACCTGATGATATTTTGCAAGAAAATCTTGACCATCTTCAGCAATGAATTGGCCCTAACTGTACTGTTGGAGTCGTATATACACACATGCAGGATGGTCACTCAATCATATTATAGCTGATTGCAAACTTGACCACGGAGAGGGCAAAYGAAAGTGTTTTGAGGTGGAGTTAATGACGTCACTGTCCTTCTCCTTGTATGTAGCRTAGGTCCGCTCTGTGGAGACACCTTGTGCTGAAGTCTCCACTGTGGATGAAGTTATCTAGGGRCAGGTTTCCCCCACCAGCAAGACCAAATTTGCTGGAAGACAAGGGAAAGAGAGGAAATAGCAAGTCTTCAGCTCTACCTCCCCAAAACCCCACAAACATTTAACAATATCTTGATACCTGGGACAACCTCAGACGTTGTCTCACCATGAAGTTTCCAAAGGTAACAAGACAGCATAGCTCAGAAACAACTGCTGTATGTGTTTGCTGCTATTTCCCTGAGAGTTTTGCTTTGGCAAAGCTCATCGTCATGAAGATGATGGAGACGTAGTCTCTGGCTTGCCCGACCTAGACAAGGTGCTTGGATGCAGTGCATGGGGGTTAACCCCAACTGATGTAGGCAAGGGTTTGGTCCAGTGAGGCCCTGGGGCTGCCAAAGTCCCATGAAGAATTTGCCCGTTACAGAAATCCTGTAGGACCATGGCTTCATGCCAATCTCCAGAGTAAAAACAAGGGAGAGAGATGGGGCTGGAAGAAACGCGTTGGTAAAGAGGGGAGGTAAGCCCCAGAGCATGCTGTGACTGGTGTGTTGGTGGGTACCAGAGCAGGGATAGCGATTCAGTTAATTAACAGCAGCCTCTCTGGCTGCTCTGGCTTATGCCAGTGGCTGTAAAGAGCTACTTGGGGCAGTAAAAGTTAATGGTACACGTGTCTGTGCAGGATGGGACTTCTGGAGCAGCTTTTTTTGGGAAAGCTCACTTTTATGCATGTGTTTCTGTCCTCACCATTTTAGTCTCAATGCTTGGAAAAAAATTTGTATATTAAAAGCGCATGCTGCAAAAATACACCCGAAAAAACAAGCGTGAGGCGTTAGTATCCCCTTGTAATTTCGTTTTTATGGTTTCACAAATATGCGCTGCCAGTCTTTAACTGCAGACAACGCACTGCAAAGCAAGGAGGGATATCCTTGGTATGTAATAGCTGGCCAGAATTAGGCAATAGCTTTGCCCCACCCGCAGCACCCTCGGTGATTTCCTACAGTACTCAGTACAGTCGTCGGTATGTGTGGTGCATTAGTTAAGTTAATTACAACAGCACAGAGATTCATTGCAAATTGTTCCTAGTTAAAACTGAAAATTCACTGGAACAAGGAGTGCTAATTATATTCCACTTGTTACTGCTGTGTCTAGTTAATATTCCAACAGCTGCTTTGGCAAGATAATGATGGCTCCAGCAGAAATTACTGAACAAATAGATTTTTAAATCAGTAACAACATATTTACCAGGATTTTTTTTCCCCTCTTCATACACAAAGTTAAGCCCTGCCAGAGTTGAGCATTCATATTCACTGAAAAATAGAGATAAAAAAAATCAACATTGCCATTATTGTGTTAATTTGGCACACTTCAAAAAAAAAAAAAAAAAGAGCTAAGCAAGAAAATATTATTGATAAATAAATGTTTCTATCCTCTTATAGGGTTATAGTGCTCTTCCTAGGTTCCCAAAACCCTGGGTAGCTTTTTGGTTGACCACACTCAGTTAATTGCCCAGCATTGTATAAGACAGCGTCGAGAATGGCGCGAGTGCTGGAGCCACGCTCTGGACCGTCGCGGTGCGGCACGGTGGGGATTTGGCTGCCGCGCGCCCAGGGCTGCTTCCCAGTTTGTCACTGCTGAAATGCGCAAATGGATTTTTAAATTGCAATAGTGGCTCTCTCTTACTGCCCTTATTAATGGAGTTTAGGCATTCAAYGGGGACTTGGGAGAGAGTTTCCAACGCCTGCTTCTGGCGCAAGGTTTCTTGAGTAACCTAGAGCAAAATCTTTCTTTTCCCGTGGACCTTTACCAAGCATGCAGATTTGCTGCACAAACCGTCATGCAGATCTTGCTCTTCCTCCACAGTCTGAGTAATGAAGTTAAATGCCTGTGAGACCATGTGAGGCAGAGAAATGCTTCCATTAAAGCTGCAGAACTGTGACATGGTAAAGGCAGGAGCCGCTTCTCTGCTGGGGAGGGGCAGCGGAGGTCGCTTGGGCTCCGCTTTGCGCCCAGCCGTCTGAACCCACCGCACACGCGGCGCGGGGAGACTCTTGTAGGCAAAAGTTTCGGGCTGCATCTAACACACCAGCACTCGTGACCTGAAACAAATCATTTCTGTGTCTGAGACAGCAGATAGAGCTTCAGGACTTCTGAGTGTCGAGATCTCTGCCCGTACGGGAGCTCAGAGCCTCCTGCAACCGGGCTCGGAGACTGCCCGTGTGCCGCAGCTGGGACCGGTGCGGCATCCAAGCCGTGACACACAGCTGCGTGTCAGCAGGACACGTGCACACGACCGGCCGGCTTCTCTGCCTGGTTATACCCAAGACAACTCATCTCTAAAGTTTCCAGATTTTTATCAGGAGAAAAGCATCTGCCTTACAGAGGCGTGCAAGACACCAGCACCTCCACCCTGCCCTCTGGGCAGCTGAGGCACAGCAAGGTGGAGGGAACCACCTAACCCCACAGGAAGGCAGTCACCTAACCGAGGGGAGAGCTCGGGTTTTGTCACTCCTCCCATCTTGTGCACTTCCCTCTGGGAACACACAGTAGCCTGTGTGTATGAAAAGATGCGGGACATTTTTAATGAGTCGTGAACAAGAAGTTCAGCTGGTGCGGAATGTTTAAAATCAGAGGCAAAACAAACATGCTAGAGTGTCTGGGGTTCTTTTTAATGGATAGCACAGCTTCTGGTTTATTATTACTGCTATTACAGTTTGCAGCTGCAAAATGATCTGAAATTTCAATAGCTGCATGCCTCTTCATGCTGCTACAGGAACGTATATGCTCAGTTGTATAAATCGACGTGCACCTCTCATCCAACCAGGCTGGAGCTCTGGATCACACCATTTTATAATTCACCTCCCGAAAAGGGGGAGAGATATGCTTTAACACCTCGGCTAACAAGGGGGTATGTTTAGCAACGCTACCACTGAGCGAGCCCCTACTTCTCGAAGGAGAGCATGCAGCAGGGCTGTCCTGCTGGAATTACTTACATTTTCAATTAGTTTTCTTTGGTGAGAGGATTTTCTTCCCACTTAGTCRTAACACCAAGATGTGTTAAATAAATTCGCTCTGGGTTGCTCCCTGTCTGGCAAAATAATTTGTGAATCAAGGTGGGGGGAAAAAATCTAGTTAGCAGCAATTGAACATACAAAGTGGGGTGACCGGTAACTCTCTGCTGCTGAGCCAACATTGATATATGTCCTATGGTGTCTTATGGGAGGTTTCTAATTGCAATATGAGTTTTGTGTAGTAACCTACTGGGAGAAGGGGAGAATGCAATTGCTTATCAGTTTATCATTACAACCTTTTATTAAGGTTTTTTTTAATTAAAATGGAGCGACAAATGTACACTCTTATCCCTATAAGCAATCTTATCTAGTGTGACTGCTGCTATATTAGTGAACTAAATCCTCTTGATTACATTGGATGTGATCTTATGAAGTATGACAGCTTTACATATTAATAATAGGAACTGTCTGAATAGGCTGTCGCATGACCCTCTTCTCTGTGGCTCTCCATCGGCACAGTTTTAATCTGTTTATCTCAGTCGCTTTCCAAGATAAGCTGTCGTACTTSAGGAAAGTGCAGTTGTCCCCATTTCACAGACGGGGAGCGGAAGCACAGAGTCCAGGGAAGAGCTGGGACCAAATCCCCAGCTCCAGCGCTTTGACCACAGCCCCTTTGTCCCAGGAGCTCCAGCTCCATCCCTCCCTCCTCTAGTGGTGCAGAGCAGGAGGGGCCTCTTTTATTCTCCTGATCTCAGACTGAATCTCCTGGTGTTCCCGGCATCAGATTCCTGCTTGCATGAGATGAGCAACTGCTTTTGGGCGGCCACTTCTGCAGTGCCAGGAGCGAGGGGGCTGTTGTTCTGGGTGACTTGCCTGTGCAAAGGTGCACCTAAAACGGGTGTGCAAGTGAGTTTGTGGGCCCAGGTAGCTACATGCATACAACTGAGGTGACAAAATGAGAAAGGGGGCCTAAATAATGGGACTGAAAGGGTGCACTATATATCCAACTTTACCATCACTAACACAGGTTTTGTATTGCGTAGCTGCAGGCTCTTTATTGAAATATTTTTGACTAGCTTTGCTCTGACTGAGAAGAAAATGAAGCTCTGTGGCCTGATGAGAGTGATGAAGGATGAAGAGGGCTCTTGTTTTGCTTGCCTGCTTTCCCTAACTCTGAATTAGGATCCCCTTTAGGCCAAGGGAAACCAGAGTTGCTCCGCAGCTACTCAGCTGATATAAATCCGTGCAGCTCCACGGAGGTGCGGAGGTGTAAGAGCCATTCACTTCCAGCTTAGCTTTACAGCAAAAAAACCACATGCTGTCCTACTGTTTCCAGTCAGTGGCYCAAATTCTGCTCCCCGCAGCATCAGTGCAGCATGCCGAAGTTAGCGGAGTGGTTCCAGAATTGCAGCGGCGCGGGATGGAGCCGCGTGCTCCCGCGGAGCCGGCTCTGCCGCTCGCGGGAAGCTCTTAACATCTGCGCCTTTTATGACAAGCCAGCAGAATCCCTCCAGAGCCAGTAGGTTTTTACGGCAGACAAAAAATCAAAGCACTCTCTGTGGGTTAAAATTTAGAAAATCTGGAGATACAAATGCWTGAAAAGGAGGCATGGGATGTGCGATGCGGTTTAACTACCGTAGTGCCCTCAAATCATAACTGCGGCTGGAAGCGATCTCTGAAATCCTGTAGACCGACATCAAGCCAAAGAGAGTCCCAGGCACTTACRGCTTCTGTGATTGTGTCTAAATTGGAGTCTGAATGCCTCTTCCCACTCACAACTCCACATTGCAGTATTGTTCCAYTGATGCTCGGTTTCCGTTTCATAGAAAGTTTGGGGGAGGTTGTGTTCTGTTTTACCCTTGCAGGTAGTGCTACCTTGCTTTATAACTTCCATTCACTTCTCTTCATTGCATTTTAGAAGGGCAGTTAATTACTAATTCTACATTAATTCTGTTTCGTTATTTCAAACTTCACCTCCTTAACCTGCTTTAATAATGATGTTTCATTAACTACAAGCAACTAAAAGAAATAGCCTTATTTCCCTAGAAATTCCATGGCCATTACAATGGTCCTCCCCACATGTTTATATGACTTTTGTTATTCCTTTCAACTGGGCTAGTTCAGAGGACCTGTAGAGTACCTGGAGGATCAGCACTGGTCTTTGTAGGCTAAAATACATGAGCAGTGAGRTTTGCTTTCTGTGCAAGGAAGAAGATGCACAAGGAAATGTCCCAGGCAGCCCAGAGGAGAAAAAATAAATCCGTTCCCCAGGAAAACTGGAAACACTGATGCCCAATGGCTCATCCAGGTCTTGGTGGGGGGTTTCAGAGGGTGCAGCTTGACCATGGTATTTGTTACCTACTCGCACCAATGATGCGTCTTACGAGTTGCTGAACGTTTGGACACCTGGGAAGTGTAGCTGCTTAGATAGTGGTCTAATAGTGGTTTTAGAAAGAATCCAGTTATGCAAAAGTGGGTGTTAAATAAATCTAACAATAAATCTTCTGTACTCAGATTTGAAAATATGTYTCTACCTGTGATAAAAAGCATCAAAATATGAAGATCATTGTAAATAATTAAGGTCAAATAAATGTTTTTAATACTTGGCATAAAGTTGATTCAGAACTGAGGCTGTTTCCTTCCATGATACCTCCTCCGCTTTAACAAATAACCGCCGAACGATTAATCTAAAGGGCCTCAGATGCCCCAGCCAAACAGTTGACGTGAATAATGGTTATGGCCCCACGTAATACACAAGGATCATAAACAGTTAATCTTCACCAAAAGGGAGAGTGAAATATTGTTTGATATCATTTTTAATAAAGAGAATAAATTAGGCTTTAAATATCATAGCACATCTTTAAACGCTGGTTACAGCTCCTGCACGCAGAGCGAATTAGCAACTGAATAAGTGTGTCAGGGGTTATCGGCTGAATTATTACCTCCCGGTCCACTTTGCATTATACTGGCCGTTGTGTCCACGGTAGCTAGCAAGCTGGCCACCTGCTTACGATGGCTGTGCAGATAGCCAGCTTTGTCTGATGAATTAAAATGGTGGCTTTAATCTTGTAGTTAATTCCTAATTCCACTAGTAACATCAGTCATGTGAGGGAGGAGCGCATTGTTCTTCTCTGTTTACTTATTGATATTTTAGGTTTTGATGATGTCCGATCTCCCTGCAATGGCAAATTTAACTCTTCAGGTCTGGCCTGGAAACGCRATAGCTGCGGTGGTTTATTATTCACCGTAAATCCAATGTTGGCAAACAAAAAAGGAAGGGGTTAAAATGAAATTCAGTGCACACGTCCCTYCCCTCTGGCTGTGCATCAGATTGAATTCTAAGAAAGATTGATGGTGGGCTTTAAAATTAATTGCAAGTACAATTGTTATTATTAATACACATGCATATAGATCTAATAACACTACGCAAGTCTTGGGAATAACTGTGCTATGAGAAGGTAAATCAGATGTAAATGCATAGTTTGGTTCTATTTATCAAATAATGCCCACCTTTGTTATAATGCCGCCTTCAAGGGCAAGAAATAGTCATTAGAGCAGTTGATGCAACGAGGCTGATTATGTTGGGGTTTACGGCAATCCGTGAGAAACAACGATCAGCAGTCCCCACAAGAGCAGTTGTGGGAAGCGATGTTGTTGCTCCTTGCACGGGATTGTGGTTTGTTGGACTCTGATCTATCCTCCTGCTTCAGGATCTCCGCAGACCCGGCGAGTGACCTCTGCCAGCACTGCTAGAGACTTGCAGTGCCTTGGTTCTCCTCTTTATAGAACAGAGTACTTCATGATCTCACCTTGCAACCAGCGGCCAACAAGTMGTGTGCGAACTAATACATAACTCAAATTAATGTTAAAACTATAAAGATATTTTCCCCCTTCTTTTCTAAACAGAGGGACAAACGTTGCTGGTATAAACCAGATATGCTGGTATAAACCCTGAATGTCCCTGTGGAGGCCACTGTTTTGGGCCCCTCACTMCAAGAAGGACATTGAGGTGCTGGAGCGTGTCCAGRGAAGGGCGACGAGGCTGGTGAAGGGTCTGGAGMACAGGTCTGATGRGGAGCGGCTGAGGGAGCTGGGGGTGTTYAGCCTGGAGAAGAGGAGGCTGAGRGGAGACCTTATCGCTCTCTACAACTACCTGAAAGGAGGCTGTAGMGAGGTGGGTGYTGGTCTCTTCTCCCAAGTAACAACCGATAGGACGAGAGGAAATGGCCTCAAGTTGCGCCAGGGTAGGTTTAGATTGAACATTAGGAAAAATTTCTTCACCTAAAGGGTAGTCAAGCACTGGAAYGGGCTGCCCAGGGAAGTGGTGGAGTCACCATCACTGGAGGTATTTAAAAGACATGTAGATGTGGTGCTTAKGGACAYRGCTTAGTGGTGGACTTGGCAGTGCTAGGTTAACGGTTGGACTTGATGATCTTAAAGGTCTTTTCCAACCTAAATGATTCTATGGTAGCACGATTCATTGCTATGATCAAGTATAAGACACAGCGTGGTGCAGAGCCCCCGGTGTGGCTGTGTCTGAGCCTCCTCTGGATTCGGGAGCATTGCTGTCGTGCCCAAGTAGCACCGTAGCTCGAGCATCTCGCACCGTGAACGCAACCGTGCTGCTGCTGGGGCTCAGGCTCGCGATGCTGCACGGCGTTTCTCTGCGCGGTTCAGGTGCAGCCACTTGGTGCCAGGACAGGGATCCCCGCACCRTGTCCATGACTTGCTCCGAACCCAGCATCCTCCCTGCCTTGTCCTCTGGGAAAAAGCCCACGAGTGAGGAGTGACTCCCCCATCATCCAAGTTGTACTGGCAAGGAAGGCAAATCAGTTCCTATATTTCTAATTCCTGCTGTTCACGTGTCTTATTAATTATAGCACTTAAAGCATATTTCCAGAAATATACACATTTCTCTTTTGAAAAGAATCCTACATTTTGCTCTGCATGGTTAAAAAAGGGGAAGAACTTGAGAATATCAGGAAAAAATAGGACTGGAATGGTTTTCTTTGTCAAGAATTATTTGATCTTTTTATTTTTGAGGGGGAGGGGGGAAATCCTAAACTTTGCATTTCAATGGATTTTTTTATTATTATAAATTCATCTGTGCACACACACACACACAMAAAAAGTCTTTTCTATTCTGTACAAGGCACAATTTAAGGCAGCTTTCAGAAATAAAAGGCAGAACAAATGTTATTGTTATTCCCAATATACAGATGTTTATTCTCATCTCTCCCCCCTTCCTTTCTTTATTTCTACTATTGTCTTTTCGGTGACATCATAAGTAGGACTTGTCTCTTTATCGTCTTGCAAAGACTTTTGTTTTCTGGGACAGGAGCCTATTATGTCGTCACACGCTGGAACACTAATAATCTCCCCCCTCACTTGGAAGTCTTAATAGAAGACAATGAAAGAAACCATATTGTTTTCTGCTGGCACTAAATAAAGGAAGCAAGGGAATCTGAAGGGGGAAAAAATTACATGAGAGAGGCAGTCACTCTGGCATTTTGCTTTCTAAATTAATGTTTGGGGTAAAGAGGGATAGGGTTTCCACACTTAATAGACAAGGAAGGACATCTTAATTACTAGGTCAGACACCAGGCTGAATGGCACATCAGGTGAGAGGGCCTGATCCTGGAAGAGGTTGGGCACTTTTGGGGAAACGATCTCTGCTCCGTACCTTGCGATATCCAGCTGCTACGGTTTGCCTTCGGCACAAGATGACATTTTGTAGACAAGAGTTCACGCAGCTCCAGCTATCCAGATGCTGAAGYACTTGAACTGCTCCAATGCTGGCCCGTCGTCTCCAGCTGTGCTCTGTGTCCTTGCAGCTGGATGAGTGGGCTTTSAGAAACATGGAGGCTCTTCTTGTTGCTTTGCAGGTCCTTTCCTGAAGCAAGAGAGCTGGCACAGCCTTGCCTCTTGCTTTTCTCTCAATAGCCGGTGTCCAAGGGAACATCTGAAAAACTCAGAAATATTTTGCCTGTACCTTTCTCATGGTCACAGACACATACCGTCATCTGAATCTAACATTATTCCTACTACAGGACCTAAACCTTCTCTCCAGTTTCTGGGATGCTCTCCTCTTTGACTTCCCTTGAAGCAATAAGGGAAGCTTGTTCCGGGTAGGAACAAGCCCTGGAAGATGCACCAGCTCCAAAGGGCAATGTCCACCTAAAGGCTTATTACTCTACAAAGGAGACTCTTGTGTAAGTTATGATGATGAACGTCTGGGTCATCTCCTARCTTGCTCTACCTTCTCCTTTCTCCCTTTGGTTAGACAGAGATTCTTTCTTGAAAAAAAAGGGTGATGCTGCAGGGGGAGAGTATTTTGAACAGGCAGGATTTTGTCTTCCTGTGGGCAAATAGCCTAGAACACTGAAGCAAAAGCAATTATTTTCATTTTTTTTCTTTTTTTTTCTGTTCCTCGTCTATGTATTGGGAGACAAGCAGATAATCCCCTTACTTACTGTAACACTGTGCAGCAAAGAAGGCAATATAATAATGCCATATGGGAATTCAATGTTCTTCACACCAAGGCTGCCTCTTTGGGAGTTACTGTGTCTAATGTGTTACCTCCTTCCATCTCTGGTTTTCAGAYGTATCAAAGTGCTTGGAAGGGAAGATAATGTATACAAAATAAATGTACATTAAAGTAATACTGTGACACAAGAGTAAGCCTTGAATCCCCTTTATGAAATAAAAGCCATAGGAAGAAAGTTAGCGTGTGTATGGGGCCAAATTTTCTAGGATAGGCTTTGCTCCAGCTGGATAGACCTTGTGAGTACGGCACCAGCTGGGAAGGAGAGAGATCTGTTCTCTGTTTCTGTTCCTGCCATCGACCTGCTCTATGACCTTACCTACCTTCTTTGTGTTCTCTCTCTAGCTAAAAATATCAGCTCACCTAAAAAACAGCTTTTGTTTCTTGTTCTTTTGGAGCATGGCTGGGCCGTTGGTCCTCAGAGCTCTCTACTCCCATATAAACCCCTGAACAATAATGACATTCCCTGGTTTCACCAAGTCTGGGGCTTTTGCGTGGGACAAACTAGACAGTGCTTGTGTCCTCCTCAGTCATAGACTGCAAGGGTTGGAAAACAGCAGCACAGAGTGATCTTACTGGCAATCCTGGTTCAAAAGGGAAACCTGTCCATGACCTGCAACTCCCAAAGCATTATTTATTTTTTTTAAATCTAATTAATCACTCATATCTATAGATTGCATTGAAAATATCCTCCTRGGCAGCCCCATCAACACTGAAACTCATCCCTTTAAGAAAAGTGATCCCAGAGGAATTTTTAAGGTGCTGCCTAAAGTAACGTAGCACACTGATACATGAGCAGAGTAACAATTTTCATTGAGGTAAATATTTTCCAGTAAGTTTGCTGTGTACATTCYTGTATCAAATAATGTTTTCATGCAAAGCTCTTAGAGAAAGCAAGGTCTTTTATCTTAGAAAGATAATCTCTTCTAAACTGGCCTTAGCTCTGCTAAGACTGTGAACGATAACTGATGACTCGGAACATGTTGCGTGGGTTGGATAGAATCACAGCGCACATTTCTGGCTGGGAGAAGATGGTCACAGATGCTTTTCCAGAGGCARAGCTGCATGGAATGAGGCCTCTCTCTTTATTCACAAATTGCATTCCTCCCCTTTGTCCCCTCCTCCCCAAAAAGTGACATTTTTCATCCTCTTYGTGCCTCCAGCCTGAATTCTGAGCACTTTTCTCAAGGGGTTGGCTTCTACTCGCAGTGCTGGGCAGCTTTCTCGCTCCGGTGATGCCATTGCTTCAGCCTGTTCCTACCCCAGTGCTCAGAAATTCTGCTTCTCCTGGTAACGATATGGGAAAGGCACCTTTGAATCCAGAATAGGTAGAAATCCTTGTGACATTTCAGTAAAGCCCTCCCTGAGAAGGCATGCTAAAGCAAGACTGTYCAGCTCTGCCATCTCAGAAGATGAGAAGTTGTCAAATAAGTGCTAAATTCCACATAGGGTGAAAAAGGCATTCTGAGGTGGGAGAATATGGTCACAAAGTCCAGGGATGTAAAAGCATGGATGCATTTAGTAATCTATGTGTGGTGTGTTCATCAGACATCTCCAGAATCGCAGGATTTACCCTTTTGCAGGTAAAGCCCACTCATTACTTCATGCGTGCACACACATTGCAAGTAGTGACAGCAGAAGTGACCTGAATCACTCTTAAAACAAGTCCTTTATAGTTGGTGGCACAAATACACAAGTCGTTAATTGACTTTTGGACATGTTATCTCATAAAAGAAGTCTGCATACCCTGYCTGAACACTGCCTCGTCTTATTAACTCTCTGCAACATCCATACAGGATTGCAGTTTCAAGCACTTGTGATCTAGGTCAGACCTGCAGGGAAGTCCAGCTCCAGATCTGATGCGTTCATAATAATCTGATTTTTCCAGACGACTTTCTGGCATCTAACGCAATCCRAGTGAAGTGCCCACTGTGTAACCGGCATCCAGCCTCCTGAGCGCTGCTGAAAAGCTGGAGCTGCTGATACACACCACATTTATTTGAACACCTGGCGGTCTATGACTCTTAATTTTTATAAAGACTCTCTGGCACTCCATCAGTGTCCTCATTYGTTTTGTCTTTTCAGTTTACTAACCGTGCATCTGTTTCTCCATCCTCTTTTCATCTCTAAAACCTGCCCCTMAGAGAGAGGTTCTCATAGACAAGATGGTCCTGGGTCAAAACACCCTGAAATTATATACGTTGGCCAGGCAGAAAGTTAAAAGGCATTTTGGATTCAGAAGAGATAGAAGGTGTTTTACTGGACCTTTGCAGAAAGCGTCGTATTTAGCCTGGCTGAGGTTTGAAATATATTTGCCTTTTCTGAAGTGGTTCAGTCGCTCATTTCTGTCAGCTACCAACTGTGTCCTTAATTCCACTGTAGTAGAAAAGATGTTGCTAAGATCAGCTTTTGGTCTGTAACATTAAAGCTTTTTTAAAAGCAATTAAATTGCATACTATTGTGAGAAAAGGTGTAAAGCAGAAATCACCCCGTAGTGTTGTTATGGCAGAATGATTAATGAGTACCGTTTTCTTCCCTCTGCCTCTTCAAAGTGGTGCTGACTTTTGAAAGGGTGGGCTTTAGGCTGAGAAAAAAATATTGTCTGAGGTCTCGGCGCTGGCAGTGGCATTAGCATCTTGTTAAATTGCCAATAACATTTCAACCAGGCTCTTCTTTTGATTTGCTTCTGGTCAGCAGAGAAATGAGGGTGAGGTGCAAGGTTGAGATGATGCTGCCTGTTGGGTGGGGGAGGCGTGGGGAGATGCCGTCAGTGTGCCTGGAAATCCCACCTCGGCGCGTCCGAGTGCGGGCTGCCACCTCACACCACGCTGATGTCACCAGAAAGTTGAAATGAGGGTAAGACCAGAATTGCTGCTTCGTAGATCTTGTGCCTCTTTTCTCCTCAGGTATACAATTTCTTAGTTAAATTCAGCTAATATGAGCAAGCTACRCGTGTTAAAATATTGGTGAAGACAAATTAAATCATAGATCAGGGAGACCATGACCTCCCAACCTCATTTAAAACTTGCTGCCTTGACTTCTCTAGTTTTACCTTAGAAGCCACAAACTCACTTTTCTTGCACACTCCATATTCCAACCTCACGTTCAGATCAGTGGCTAACCCCAGATCTGAGCTCAAGTAAATCATCTCTGTTCTCATAAATTTGATCCAGTGGAGACTGTGACATTTAACTTTTCCTTATGGTAACTAAGGAAACTCCCACAAGCTGATGTCCTACCAACTGCCTTTTGTGCTCGCGCAGCGACAGCCTTGGCTCTGGGATAAGAACATTCCACCCTCGTCTTCAACTTCAGAGCCAGCTTGGGTGGCTTTCAGGGCAACGCATGGTTTCCAGATGCGTCTGTTCTAACCCGAAGAGCTAGTAGGGGCTGACATTTGATTTTAAATTGGGCGTTTGTGGAAAAAAAGAGCAGAAAAATCGCTGTCCAGATCTAGCTCCGGAGTAGAGTTGCAACCTTCTTATATCTCAATCTGCCTGGAAACAGTGGTGGGTTTCTACTCCTGCCTCTTCGCAGAAAGCCAATTTGTGGATAAATTATGCACCGGGAGCAGGACATAACCTTCGGCTACCGTTTCAGACATTTATCCTCTCCCGGATCAAGTGATGCTACTTGAAGACATTAACTTTCCCCAGCTGTCTATTACCAGCCCTGCGGGTAGGAGTGATGGTATGTGCGCTCCCTAATCCACTTCGGGCAAAATCAGCCAGGTTAGTTCAAACTGCCGGTGACTGCAGGTAGGAGATGGATGACCGCGTGGAACTGATTAGGGAGCGCTCGCATGCTCCCGGCTGTTGGCAGGAGGGGAAGAAAAGCTGGAGGCTGTGGTAAAATCTTCAATCGGTTCTGCAGTTTGCAAAGAAATGTCTTTTTATGCTCTAAACTTGCGCTCTCAGCTACTTTGGAAACCTTCTTCCATGGTGCGTGGAGCCCGCTGTAACCGCACAAACACAGCCTTGCGATAGCCGACCTCCGTGAAGCGGTGAACGGGGCTTTCCAGGAAAACTCCCTGCAGCGAGCGCTTCTCAGAATCGTTTTGCCTYCTCTCTCTTTTGATTTTGTTCTTGAAATTAGAGAGGATATCTCAAGGACGGTCTCTGAAACGAGAATGAGGAGGAATTTTTTTTGTACGGGGAGTATGGAAGGAACTATCAGGAGAATGATATCGGGGTTTAAAGTGGGGTTAATGACAGGTATTTTGCTGTGGATGGTGGCGGCCAAGAAAAGCTATTCATGGGAGAGCAAGGACAGACAAAATATCTAACTATTAGTGAAAGATCAAAGGAAAACAAAAAGCTTAAGGAGGAAAATCTTTGTCTGGAAATGATATATGGGCCTGTGGATGAAGACTGGCATCCAGAGGTAAATGTGCAGGGGGCTGATGGGAATTATCAAAACCTGGGGAAAGATACCAAAAAAGATGGAGAAAAGCATTGCCAGCTAATGGTAGAGATTTATGGRTGTGTTATGAATCACATTGACCTTATGAACCACCTTTCTCTGTCCCCAGCACTTCCTTTGCCCTTCCTCTCGATGTCCCTTCATTACTAAAAATGCATGTTTCCATCCTCAATTTCATACATGGGAACACAGTGACGATCAGTCCCATTAGTCTTTGGAGTTCCAAAGACATCAGCTGAAGGTTTGAACAGTGAGCAGAGGATGCCGGAGGTCCTTTCTTTGTCCGGATTACAGCAATCACTGCAATCCTAGAAACGCGGTCCTTGAGCAGCAGCTCTCCCCTGGATTTCCCTGGGCTCTGGCTTAGTTCCTGGCCCTAAGGAAAGTAAAAACCCAGCCTGAAAYACAGCCCAGTCTGGGAGAGTACGCATTTATGTTACAAAAGACAAAGTTCATAGTGGTGAGAAGTAGGAGGAAGGCAGGARTAAGGAAATGCCTAGGATCTCCCAGAGACGTAGGGAAGTACAGCAGAAAACTGTCCTCCAGCTGCTTTCCTTCAGGCAGGTAAAATATGGGGAATCTCCTTTTCCAACACATGTTTTTGAATTGTCTGTTGAGTAAATTGTTGTTTTCCATCCCCATTACTCTACTGGTAGCTATCACTCATAACACAAATATACAAAATAAATTAATTAAAAAAAACTTGTAATGATTTTTCCCTGCTTAAGTTTTCAATTACATCAGCTATCTCACACTCATTAGAAAGACATGAGCCCATATTCATTAAATGCAAAACTAACTTTCCAACAGCAAAAAGGCTTGGGTGAAGAGGGTAATGATTTAATTTTCTTCATTTCAGAGAATTACATCTCTTATCCTGGGGCAATACGTCTGTAAATGCAGACAAAGTGCTGTTTCAGACTCAGTTTAAATTACTAATTTGGTGGAGCTATTTGGTAGGAAAGCCTGAGTAAGATCCAGGCCCCCATTTTGTCTTTTACACTTGACCAAAGCAAACTAAATGTTAAAATTATTGAGGATTCCAGCTAATGTTTTCAAAAGCGACCATCTTCAGAAGAGTATTTGTCTACATTCTTCTATATTCATCCCTACAAATATTAGCCCATGTTTGTAAAGACTCTTCTCTGCCTGAAAATTCATATAGATGTCTAGTGCAACGTTCAAAACTTGTGGCATTTATCTGCTGTTATCTGAAGACATTCAAGAGCTTTCAAAAACCACAGTGTGCCCATATGCACCTTCAGGTGCCCAGATATTTTTGAAATTGCAGTAAAAATTCATCTCTGAGTGTGTAGATGTGGTTAGACTCTGTTGGAGAGGAAAGGACTTCAGCTTGAACTCGCCTTGAGTACATCAGGTATTTAATTCTCTTTGGTTTTTAGTGTAAACTGCATCTAGATCTGCGAGACTAAAAAAAAAATATCTCAGTACTAGGGGACAAGAAAAAACAGCTATTTTTTCTTCTAAAGATCTGCATAATCACATGCTAGCATGTAAATAACTGAAATGGAAAGTTTGCAACTGGCAGAATTTTGCCCGTGAGAATAACAAAAAGCACAAATCAGACGACGTGGTTGTGCATCCCCTGAAGGCTCCCGGTCCTAGCGGTTTCATGAACACAGACTGTGTGATAAGACACAGTTGCATTTTGCGTGCAAAGTTGCCTGTGAAACTGAATTTCACTAAAACAGAAATATCAAAAYATAACAACAAATTTGGGATATGTGTCTACTTTTATGGAAAGATACTATCTTAAAACAAAAATTCATTAGCTGTGTACTTGGTCTTTTGCACAGGATATGTGAGGAAATGTGTGCTGCTTCTTCTGTGCGTCTCATTTTGAACCATCTTAAATGGAGCAGAAGGGGAGGGTGTTCTTCAGTGCAGTCGCTTTGCAGTGACCGTTAGTATTGCTCATTAAGAGGTGAAAATGGTGATACCAAGGAGAAATGTCAAAAAAATCTACTCGTTTTGCATTTGATAAATCTTGCCCTAAGTCTTGAGCATGAATCTCTGTCTTCTGGACGTCAGTAGAGCAAAGTCCCTTGGACTTGACATGGGAAATTATTTGGAAAAAAAAACCCAAACAAACAAACAAAAAAAAAACCAACCAAAAATCCTAGAAATACACATCTCTGGTGCGTCTAATGTGTTAGAAAACTAATTTGTTGAATGACTAAAAGAAAAAAAATAGCTAACAAGTGCACTTGATTGTGTACTTCACTTTCTATCATCATGGATATTCAAGGTATAGAAAAATCCTTCTGGGACCATTGCCCTTGCYTGCTCACCTCATATACTATGGTCACATAGGAAGACTGAACAATTGCATTCCTAGAAAATATGTTTTTATCAGTAACCACTGATAAAACAGATGCAGGAAACACTGATTAAGAGTGGGCCATGCCTCAGAGTCCCAAAACTTATAACCCACACAAAGTATGTCTCTTCTGTATTTAGTCATGAGATATCTTTGGTAACTCGAGACCAGAGGAGACAGATTCGTTGTTTACTAGGTAACCCTGTTTTCTAACACCATTTACACCAATACACATCTTTGGCACAATTGTTGTTGCTCCATTTTATGAAAATTGTGGTGAAAAAGTTTACCAGTTTTTAAAAGTCCTCTGAACCAGTACTGGACAAGCCTCCGTGCCTTGGCTCAGCTGTGCTGCAGCGTGCAGTCCTTCATAACCCCTCTCAGCTAACATCTTCCCTGTTTGTGGGTTCTCAGAGACACARCTGTGACGTTCCTATCTGCCTGTTGCTTACTAGAACTGGCCAAGTTACTGGGAAAACCCAGAATTTCCAAAATTCTTACTGGTTTTAAATATTTTTTCATGTATTTCTTCAAAGATGTGCATGACTTTTATGAGATACGTCGGAACGTTCGCTGATTTTTTTAAGGACTGAATCAAATCATGMGTTGAAATGAAAAGTTTTAATGGGAATGTCACAATTGTTTTGGCAAGAAAAATGTGGCCAATGCCAAAATTCCATGCTGAAAAGCCATTTATGTTCAAACAAAAAATCTTTCCTTAGAGCCATTCTGGGCAGCTCCTCAGATCAGGTTCTTCCCACCTGACTTCCCCTGTAGCTCTCCAATTTTTTTCCATTCCCTGTCCAAACTAATGAAACAGCTGCATTTTTATCAGCTGCTCTCTCCACCCCAGAGACAGCTGCATTTCACTGGAGGGAGAAGCAATTTCTATATACAGTGCCACTTCCAGAGCCTTGCGATAGCGGGTGATGTGGGGGCACCACTTAAATGCAAGCTCAGGACAGCAGCACAAGCCGTGTTTCGACAAGCCTTTATATTGCAGTAACTTGCCGAACAACATCTAAGTGCAGATATTGCTTTTAAGCCAAGTTTTTCTCTCTTGAAGTTTTCCACTCTGTTTAATAAAGGAGCAGCGTCGGGTTTCTCATTTCTCTTTTGCTGGTGGTGGCTACAGGGCTCTGCAGGCAGAGCGAGCGAGAGAGCAAAATGTTCTGAGCAGCAGCTCAAAAAGAGATGTGAGTTTTCTGAAATCTCGGTCCATGTTAATGCATAAAGATCAGCCCTAGTTCCAAAATAGCTACACGGGGCTTTGTGAAAGTCGGCAAGCTCCAGCTGTGAAGTCAGCTGCCCAGCATGGACCGAGTTAGAGAGGGGTACGTGGAGCATTTTGATCATTTGGCCTTTTTCTTATGTAGCCATAAAGATAAAATACCCTCATACCGCTCTAAGCCTATCACAGGGCAAACTAAGCCGGGCAGCCAGGGCAGGATTTGCTTCAGTTTGCAGAAACCTTTGCAAACAAGAGAATTAAAACCTTGTCYGTATCCCAAGTGCGTGGCCCAGGCTTCACCCGTTCAATGCCGTTAAACCTGCAACGTGCAGTTTACAAAAGGCGGTTTCTGTGTCGAGATGACTTCTTCAAAGCAGACCAGGACAATCCTCAAGGAGCACCACTTTGATATGATTTCTTAAATGAAGTTTTTTAGGTTGTTTTTAGGCAGGATCGTGCTCAAATTTAGAGGGTAGATTCTTAATTTCAGCGAACTGCCCAGGTTTGGTTCTCTGGGGTGGGATTTGCTCAGTGGAGGATGTTGTCCCATGTGGGGATGAGGATGAAGGATGTCCTGGGGGGCAGAGAAGTAGCTTGAGAGACCTCAGGGCTCAACTCCCTGCTCTGGCCAATGGCCTCAGCTCCCCCTTGGAGATACAGATCCAGGTGTCCCTTGGTGTATTGGGAAACACCTCCCTGAAAGGCTTTGTCAGAAGAACCACAACCAAATTTTTGGGCTGTTCTTCCCAGCAAAATGAAAATAGTGAGGGTTGCAGAGTAGAGTCCATCTAAAAGTCTGCCAAAGAGCCACCTCCAAAAATGGCGGGAGTTCAGGGAAGTGGGTTTTGTGGAAATTGTGCAACGAGTGAGTCGCCTCCGTCCTCCCCGAGAGAAGAGACTAGTGCAGGTCTAGGTGAAGGCAGCAATCGCAGCCCAAGCCACCTGCCCCCAGCTCACGGTGATGAACATTGGACCGTTTCGTGCCCTCCTTTCTAACGAGAACAACCACCTTCCTTTCCCGAGCACAAGCCATTCTCCCAAACCAGTTTACAAACCTCCTCCTTCCACTGATGCGGCTTTATACGGCACCGGGTGTGGAAGTTTCGCAGCTCCCCCAGGCATCTCCTGATTTCTGCGGGAGAGGACAAGGGCGCAKCGGGGCGGGAGGGAGGGAGGGATGGAGGGAGGACCACCAGCCGCAATTCGAATCTCATTTCCAGCCTCTTGCTGGCGGTATCCCGTGACTTCCACATCACGGCAATCTTGACACAACCTTGGAGGGGAGTCAAGCGAGAAATCCCAAGGCAGCCCGTGAACGCCGGGGGAGAAGGAAGGGGTGGTGGGGAGGACGGGGGACGCAGCCTTGCAGCTCCGTGCTCTGCCTCTCCGYGTTGCAGGCGTTCGCCCTGGGTTTGAGAAATGAAAGAGTGCGGGGAAGGAGGGGAAGCAGCAGTTGTAACTTCTTTAGAAGTTGTTTCGTATGATTCAGGGTAGTCGGTTGTCATTTATTGTAGCCTAAAGCATGAAATGAATTTTGGCATACAGGCCTGTGACCAGAGGATGGGYTATTTCTCCTTGTTAGAAACGTATCCTTATGTCTGGAGTAACATTTTTTTTTGTGAACAACTGTGTGCTGGTTGTAAATCTCAGCAGAAGTAGTGCAAGTCAGGAAAGAGCAGTAGCGAGTCCATTTTTTTTGCTGCATTTTGTAATTAAGATCAAATTTCAGTTGTGTTTTTTTGGATTATTATGGTGCAATACAGCAGGGAAGTCCCGCAGGACCGGAGCAACGCAGCATCCAAATGACTGCCAAAGTCTGGATTGTGCTATTTAATTCCAGATAACTTCATTTCCTTCAYCAGCCTGACTCCTGAGCTAACTTCTAAATAACGCCTGAGATATTTAAGAATATTAATTGTAAGTCCTGGATCTTGCAACTGATAGCAAACAGGAAAGCTGCCATCCGACTCTGGAAACCCAAAGGGTATCCCCAGATGTCAGCTGGACCCCACAGTGCTGCGTTTGCCAGCAGCCGCAGGGTATCCCAAATTAATACTGTAACACGAGCACAGGAGCTACGTGAACATGTTGCATTGTCACATTGAGCTAGTTTTGCAGAAACATCTTTCTTTCAGACTCATCCGAAGTCTCAACACTCTACGTGATTTTAAGTACAGTGATTTTTCTGTCAAAAATAAACTTTGCTCTCGAAATAATTAGCACATCATCAGTTGGAAATAAGCCTCATCTTGAGCGAAAGAATGGAGTTATGTGGGTTATTTTTAAATAGCACAATATATGCTGGAGAAACAAAATCACTTAAATTATTCACATTATTTACACTAGTCTCCTGGACAGCATCTTCAAAAAGATGTTTTTAAAAAATGGCATTATTAATTGAGGGGTTTTTTTGAAGACTATTTTTTGAAGTTTTTGGAGAGCTGGTTAAATACTGAAAATGACCTCAAAACATATCRTAGAATCATTTGTCATTTTACTGGGTTTTAGATCATGTGTAGAGTTTGGACCAGCGTAAGAGCCTTCCCGGGGTGGGSGAGCATCTCCTCACGAGAGCGGATCCAGGGCAGTCAGACTTCAATAATGTGGGGAATCAACCATCTGGCCCCAAACAAATCGACTTACAGCCTGATCCCCCAGCCCTCCGTGGGTGTTGTTTTACTCCTRTGCGTAGCCCAAATGCATTTACTCGTGCGCGTAGGAAGATGCCCCGCGCCTAAGGAGGTGGCACTGGAAAACATTGCGCTTGGGGATGGAAACTGGGTGAGGGACGGYGTTAAACCAGACGGTGTTTCACGCCGTGGCTTACACCCATCAGCAGGGTCTGGAGGTTCAGCGCGAGGTTTGCCGGCAAAAACAATCGTTTCAAGACTCAATGCTTGTCCCCTCGGTTYATAAACCGAAACTCCCCCGTGTATCCCCGGGACGGACGTGGGGCTTTGGGGGGCACCTCCATCTGCGCCAGCCCGCTTCGCCGGCGGAGGACGAGCAAGAYGGGGTGAGATCAGGCCCGAGCTCTGCGCCGAAGCCTGACCCTTTGTTTCGGCGGTGTCTCTGTTGGTGACAGATGGTGATGCTGTCCTGGTGAATTTGTTACCTTCTCGATGACATGCAATATGTCTGCATCCTGACAGTGAGAGGAGAGACTCCAGCTGTCCCTCCAGTAATTGACAGCAAGGAGCTGTTTTCACTTTTGACAGAGCTAAGAAGCATTAGCATCATATTGGCTACTAGGAGGGGTTTTATTATTATGTTTATCATCTGAGAAAAGTCATTGTGATGTGGGACCGGGTGGGTTTGTTTTTTTTTTTACAACTTTGCTCCTGCAGCCGCCCGGTCCTCCCATTGCAAACTGTCGCATGCTCCAGCGGAAAAGAAAGGGGAGGAAATGTGGGCTCCAGCCACCTCGTCCCCAAACGAGCCCCGCTCCTCTCACGCTGATGGAAATGACAAAATCCCACCTCCTTTCTTCAGAAGCAGTGGGGGAGGCAGGAAAGGAAGGATTATTTTAGGATAATGAAAGTGCAGAAAGTAGGTTGCTGAGGTCAGTCGGGAAGAGGTCCTGTACCGTTTCTTGCACGCCTGATGCTTGCTGAAGTCGCCACTTGCTGTCAGAATCTGGGTGAGATCCTCTGSTCTTTGGAAAAGATAAAGAAAATAATCTTGCTTTTCCGTGGGTTTTAGGCTCTGCTGGCTGGCATTCTGGATGATTTATGTCCGGTTTGCTTCCCTTTCGCTCTTCCTATCTCGCAGACRTACCCCTCGCTAGAATAAAGGGCACCTCTCCCATACCCTCATGGACTCTGCAGCAGTCTTCACTCTATAATAAGTCCTTAATAAGATTGGGGGAGTAAAATCAACTCTGAGCACATAAGTCACAAAGACATCCATACAACAAAGATTCCTCCCTAAATTAGATTCGAGCTGACCTAAAACAAAGGTTGGGTCTCATTGCAGATCTAGCAATAGCGAAGCTACCGAGACAAGCAGTCGCTTCAGAAAGAGCTGAATATTTCCCGTTGGTCCTACCAGTTGTAATTCCCTGCATGAAAACCACGCACCGTTACACTGCTGAAATGATATCGGAGGAAATATGCCATTGCCATGAAATTTATTCAGGGTATTCACACGATCGTATCTATTGTCCTCTCGGTGTTTTCCAGAAAGAGAGGTAAGGGTCACCCATGCTTTTGGGCCACTCTTATGTCTTCTGTGTTTGTCTAGCACCTATAGCCATGGGACACTGGTCCTGTACCRGAGGGTGCTGATATCAGAGACTGGTGTTTCATGCTGGATTAATGAAAATCTAAGCATGAGAAAGCAAATACACCTCAAGAAAGCGATCTCAAAAGGAAGGTTTTATCYGGCATGGTAACCAGCGCAGTGCTGCTTCTGTATTTTCTGGTCCGTGGAGCGGGGTGTTAGCTCAGACAGTGCACTCACGCGGGCACCTGTAACAGGGAAGGCAGGGGTAATGGATGCTACGTGCTGCACGAGCAAATTTACCTCTGCAGGARGAACCCGAACTTCAGTTATTTCTGGCCACAGAGCGTTCGTTCCGTTCTCATTTCAAACTATTTCAAGACTGGACATGATATTTGAATATTATAATCCCACTATTTTCACTGCATAAGTGACTTTGGAAATTCCCAAGGAATTTTTAAAGTCTCCAAAGTGACTTCTGTGGATTTCTGAAGAAAAAATAGTGCGAACAAATCAAATACACGGGTTCTGCCATATTTAGAAAAAGTCTTTCAAAGTTTATTGAATTGTAATTCTGAATCTTTCTTTAAAGAAACATGTCTTCAACTCTCATGTCCACAACCAGGTCCCCTGTGAAAACAAATCCACAAAGTAAAAAATCCAAAAAGTATTTGTCAACTCTGATTTGTTATTAATCCAAGCAGTTTAACAATGGCTGCTACAATACTTTGCCAGTTTCTTCAAACGAGGATTGATTTTTAAGTCTCATTGAATACCTTTATTGAAAGGTCCTCCTCCCAGATAGCTTTAAATATACAAGAATAGCRCTCTGCTGAGAGGCTGTTTGTGATGACAAAATTCTGAACTTATCGATCTGAAAGCATGGCACTGACCTCAGAAATTAGCTGCCTTGGGAGCAGCATCAAACTCCTAAACTCGTATTGGTGTGACAAAAACCCAGGCCAAGTTAGTGCTACATGGAAAGCCCGGTTGCTGGTCCTGATTCAGGGCCAAAAGCTTGACTCATACCTTGGATCAGAGTTTGGAGGAGGGTAAATTTTACTYTCCAGCCTTTTCATTCAGTAATTCCTGAGATCCAAAGCTTGATGCAAAAGAAATGCRCATATCCCTATCTGTGCACGCGTGGATGAATGACTGCTGCGGTGCATTTGGGTTTAGGGGCCAGGACCGGGATCCACCYAGGGATGCAGAGCCCCTGGAAAGCCCGCTGCCTTGTTTAAGGGTGAAGTAGATGGTTTAAGAGTGAATTAGATGGATGCCATGCTATCTGTTGCGTGCCTTTATGAGCTGGTATTAAATTATTCCTATTCCTTTCAATACCGTGATATGTGCTGCACCTTCCTGGTTCCAGTTGTGAAAGCGAGCGAGGGAGAGGGCACGGGACGAAGAGCAAGGGGGGAATCCGCTGCGTAACCAGTATTTGTCAGAAACGGGAGTAATTGCCGCTCTTTGGTGTGATTTATTGAGGTAACAAAGGTTAATAACAATGCCACTCAATCAGTTTATTCTATTCWTTTTCATGTCATTGCAACGTATCAGGCATGGTGCATGTTGCAGCTGGGGTGAGGACTGCGTCTCTCCCGGAGAGATGCTCCTTTCTTCCTCCTGCCCACCAAAGCCCCTCGCCGGGGTGGGCTGGGGGCTTGGAGCCGAGCTGGAGCGTGTCCGCACAGGGTGGTCATCGCAGGTGTCAAAGGATTGTCTCRCTCTTTGCATCTCAGAGGCCTGAAATTTTAAACAAATTATGGAAGGAGCTAGCATGAGTAGAAGTTAACGCGGGGCCAACGTATCAGAGCGATGCTTTGCTGGAAGCGCGTAAGAGTGAGGGCAAGGGTGGGCAGCAAGGGGGTGGAAAGCAGCCTGCGACAGCAGATATCCCCACGGGATGCTGGCGGGATGGACGGGGCTTCTGTGGGAGAGGTGGATAATGCAAAGGAGCCGTCTGTCACGCAAATGTGGCCTCGAGAGGAGTATTCCTGGGTGAGCTCCCCAGTCAGCTGTGAGGGAGTGGGAAATGCTTTATAGTGGGATGCTGCTGCTCCGGCCCCTGGGGCTCTGCTGGGGAAGCCTCTTGCAAGGGGAGAAGAAGGAGGGGCAGGAAGGGGAGCAGGGCAGGTTGGGATTACTTTGTTGAGGATTTGGCAAAAGCCAAAAACCACAACTGAGAARTCTGGAAGTGAAGGAGGCTGCACTTCAAACTAAAGAGATTCTTTGTCCRTTGATGAGGCTGCCACGACCCAAACCCTCACCCCAGCTGCCCCCACCTACATGAATTTGTATTTATGGTGTAGGGATTTAAACCACACTCCAAGCTGAGCCTTCATTTATCAGCAGCTTTCACTGAAACCTTCTTGTTCCTACCACAACCTTTTACTGCAAAGAGCTATTTTAGGTGATCACAGTATCTTCTCTGGGCTTGCAGAAAGAAGTCATCAAGGCTTGGAAACTTAATGGCAGCGTGATTCCCTGCTTTTCRGGAGTCGGGGGCTGCTGCTGAGTTGTGTGCAAAGTACTGTGGGAGATGCAAAGGGCCTGAGTTTCCAGAGTTGCTCAACAACCACAGCTCCCTAAACTCAAGCATTTCCACAAATAAAGTCAGTGCTGTAAGAAATCCATCAGACCTTTTTTCCCCCAGCACCGAGTACCACTGTCCACCCGTGGTTCGACTGCTACAGATTCCCTCCTGTGGGCTTAGCCCAGATCCATCCTTCAGTTAACCTGCACTTAAACGTTTGCAGTCTTTAAATCTCCACGTCTCAACCCCAGAAGAAGGGGTGTATGGGCTGCTTTTCGTGTGAGAGAGGGTTAAAGAAAACCCAACATCTTGYTACAGATCATCCCTCCCTTCCACCCACTTCGACGCTGGCAATCTCACTCTGTTCTTTCATCCAAGTGGGCATCAGCACCAGCCCCATATTCATAAGTGTCAAGAGGTGTTGATGCACACTGCATACGGCAGTCGCCTGCTTTTGCCCACCCCGGAGACTAAATGCCTCGCACCTCCACTCGGCTGCTGGGACTTGGCTGGCTTTCAGATTTTAATTTTTAGAAGGACTTTGAAATTTTTCCAGCTCTCTCTCTCTGCTGTTTTTCACCGCTTGCTCAGTGAGGTACCTGGGCTGCTTTGTTCTCAGAAATGCGTTGATAAATTAGCAGTCGCAAGCTGTGGCAAATGCTGCTTTTCTACATTGTTTTGACCAATCTCAGCTCCTGTTATAAGGCATAAGATGGACAGCAAAGGACAGCAATGCCTCAAAGTGCTACAGAAGCCTCTATCTAATTGCTCCTGCTACAGTTTAGGGGAGAGGATGCGGATAGAATTAGCTGGAAAATAGCGAAGAGAAAGACAAGCCTTCACCCACAGTGGTCAAAGTCCTGATGCTGATGGTGGGGCACCCAGCTCATGTGTCAGCTCAGCCCCCAGATGTTYGAGAGAGGTGGTCTCGCTCAGAAATCTGCCTGCTGCAGTTTTCCAAAAGGGTCCTATGACAATCTTTGGCATTGAAAGAATTTTTGGTGTGGGTGAAAGTTTCTTCGGACATTTTTGGAATACTTTGAAAGTCCTTGAATATTTTTTTGATGTTTTCTAACCCTTTGGGGACAGGCCATCAGRGTGCATGTTTGTTGACATCTCACAGACATGACAGCAACCCGTGGAGGAATATTGGAGCCAGTTAGCGCTGCCTGGCTTGGGACTGAGAGCAGAGCGGTGAGAGCTGTATGCAGACCCAGAACTCAGCCAGGAGTAGTTTGGCATGTAGCCCAGTAAAGAGATCTGTGTTTTTATAGGTATCTAAGCTAGTTCATTTAAATCTTGGTCTGTAAGTCTTTGCTTCTTTGAGGTACTGGCAGCGYTTCATGACTAGATCCAAAGTTGTCTGGAGAATCAAGTTTTTAGCTCTTCCAATTAAAAAAGAAGACTCACAGTAGTTTCCAAATATATTGGGTTGTGAAAGGCTGGGACACAGTCCAGGGTTTGCAGCACTAACCCGTGAGGCTCTAGCACTTGACATCTCTAAGCAGGAAGGCAGAAATCTGCTCACAAACCTCTCGCTCACCCATCAGCCCAAAGCAGGTCCATGAACTCATGCTGCGGCAGGGTCCCAACCTGCGCTGATACCATCAGGCCTATAGTGACTTTCTATAATGCCGCTAAACCAGCCTGTTACATACTGGGTGGGATTCAGTTGCCTGAACGTAGGTGTCTCTTGCCATTGGAGATGCCCTGAGGTGTCACCAGCTGCAGTACTGATGGGTGGAGGTTACTCATGGCTCCTGTGTCCTATCTGCCAGTCCCTCGAGGATGACTTGATTACACTACAGAGTCTAAAATAGCCCTAAACCTCCATGTTCAGGTGTCTGAATGCAACTGAAGGAGCACAGGGGGCCATGGGGGCAGCAGGGACAGGGCTTGAGGAGAGGAAGGTCCTTGGGGCTGCTTGCTTTGCTTTGGTGTGGCTGTGTCGGTCACCTTCCTCGCCATCCTCATGTCTGAGGCTTCTGCCTTTCAATCCTGAGCCTCTCCAGCTGTGACACCAGCCATTTTGGCCCCACTGCTGCATCTCCTGTTAATCCCTCGGTGTTTGAAACCATCTCATCCTTCCCTCCATTTCCAAAGCTGTTATTTGCGRTGCTGTTGCAGCCTCTTCACACCACTCCTGCTCTGCTCCGCTCTCCCCGTCAGCCCTCAGGTATTGTCCCRTTTATGGTGGGACCAAGCACCAGATCAGATCTGGGCACAGCGCCTGTGCGGGGAGCTGGGGCTCTGCGGGGTTTCTGGAGGAGAGTYGTTCATGGCACAAACCCGTCCCTCACTTCAGGTGCTACGCGGCACCTCCAGTCACTGCTTTTGGTCRAGAAGCCCAAGGGCTGAATGGACCTAAAGAAGCATAAACTGAGGGTTGTTTTGGTCCTTTCCAACATTGCTTTAGAGTCTTTGTGTATCCATTTCCCTTCTGCACTGCTGTGAAACTTTTTCCTTCAGATCCCCCTCCAGTTCTCCAGAGAAAGGAGAAATCCTTTTTCTTTAACCTCATGGCAACTCGCAGCCTCTRAAACACATCCGTGGACATATGTTTGCCTTTCCTTTAGTATGGAAGTGAATAATTTCTCTCTCCCCCTCCAGGTCCCATAGCTCTTGCGTTTGAACAAGACCTTGGGCTGGAGCAGGATGAGTCCCGCTGACCCAAGCTCGGCTCACGAATCGCTGGGCTCCTCCCGGCCCTCCCCCCATCWTGTAACATCAAGGTCTTTCTTCTCTGTAGCAAGGTTAGACTCTATATGTCTTAACCATATGCCCCAAGTGAGGAATTCATTAGCATTCATTATGCATTCATAAGAAACAAATGGGCAGAGGAGTGGGAGGTATTGCAATTCGTCTCAGCTGCTCCTTCACACCCGGCCTGGCGGGAGGGGTACCCGCCGCGCGGGCGCTGGGCCCCCGCCAGCCCCCCTGCCCCCGCCGCGCCGGCCCTCGCTCCGCCGCACGCACGTGTGCGTGACCGACCGACCGCCCTTGCACACCCGCCCTTGCACGCCCACCCTTGCACGCCCGCCCTTGCACACCCGCCCTTGCACATCTATCCTTGCACGCCCGCCCTTGCACGCGCTTCTCACACCAGTGGGTGATTTACAAGTTCTCAGCTGACAAGCCCCGTCCGCCTGCGTGAGTTCCCCATCGGTTCATTTAACTCTACAACATAAGCTGATTACGGAGGGAAATGGCTGAAGCATAAATCTGGCTTCCTTCTTTTTTCCTCTCTTTTTTTTTTCTTTCCCCCCTTGGTGGTAACAGCTCACTTCCCTCCCCTGCTTCACCTCCCATTTGCTCCCCGCCCGGGGAAGCCGAGGCAGACCGCTACGGGCACTGCCGTCCCCCGGGTCCTGAGACACCCCTGCACCGAGGGAAGAAAAGAAAATCTTGATGGTTTTAAACAGTAGCGAGYGGTTTTCACTGTTTCAGAAACACAGGGAGCGAGTCAGCTCAATCCTTAGCTGTAATTAATATCTGGGTGAGAGTTTGGGTCAAAATAAAGTCAAACAAATACACTGTCATAGGGTAATGTCCTAGGGCATGGTGCACGGTGCAGGAGAGCCCTTGGCCCAGCTCTCGGCTCTCACCGGTGCAAAGAAGCCCTTCCTTCAAAGGCACCGAGAGCAATAGCAGTTGTGGGTTATTTTTTATTTTAWGCCTTCATTTCACTTGGGAATGGCAAAAAGGTTTCAGCTACCTGGGAGAGCACGTCTTGAAGACACAGGTAATAGGCAGGAGGATGGTGAAATGAGCTCTGAGTCGTGTCTAAGGAGCTCCAGGATCGGGTCCAGCATCTTGCTGGCAGGTTTCCCTTCTCTTTCCAACCCAGGAGAAACTATCTGAAGGGAGAGATGGTTTCCAAAAAGCTCCTGAAGAGAAACACAACGCGCTCTGTCTCTGTCCAGGATTTGGKATCCCAACTCGCTTGGGAGGAGGTTTTTGAACCTGCCTGGATTTCAGCTTGTCATTTCAGAGTAACGTGGACCTATTTTGGTCTCCTTTGACAAAGCCCAGCCCCTGGAGCAGGAAAACGCTGCTAATGCTGCCACCTGCTACTCTGACATTTTTTCAGTAAATCTACTGAGCCAATCTAGAAATCCAACCCAGGGAAAAATTTCTAAGTTTCATCTGATGTGTTCAGAGATAAATTCCTGGTGTCTCTGGCACCCGAACATCATCTGGGACCCCTCCATGGTGAAAGACAGCTCTTGGCTGGAGCCGTTTCCGCTCTTTGCTGTGCCGCTGTGAAGCCCGACTTGCCTCCTGGTGGAAGGTCTCATTACAGCAAGGACGGTTTCCAGCTCCAGGAGCTACCAGAAAAAGCAGGACATGAGCTGCAAACACCTTCAGACGAGCCTGACAGGGAGGCGGGTGACTGGCATGGTCCTAAACCAGAGCCAAGAAGTCAYGGAGCGGGCCAGCTCCATGCGCACCACCGCGGCCCTACGTGCTGCAGGAATGAGACGTCCACGTCACGTACACCGGCACGGGGGTCTCCTAACCCAGCAGACCCCAAAAGCAAAGCAAACAAAATGAAAGATCCCACAGCCCTGGGAACTACTGCACGTCCGCCACGCTAGCAGTGCTGCAGTTCTCCCCACACGCTCTCCTTTGGACAATAGGATATTACAGAATATCTCTTACAACAGCAAGAAAAAAAAGTATTTATAGGCCTTTATCCTGCTGAATGAGGGCAGTAGCCAAGCACACAGGTTCTAAGGAAGACTATGTTAATGCAGCTCAGTGCCCAGCTGAACTTAGAGATGCCTCATACAAAGGTTCACATGACATTCAACCAGGTGAGAGGACTTTGAAGTGTGTTTTATTCTGTAATCAGAGCAGAGGTTTTCCTTCCTGAATCACGGTGACGCAGGCATAGCCGCGCACCCATCCCATCCTCCTGTCCTTGTTGGTGATTCCCCTCTGTTTGCCGAATCACTCTTCCCCTAACCAGCACCTTCAAAATGCCTTAGACATCTCTGCCGTGTACCCCACTGCCCTTCAAAGGTGGTAGATAGCTGTAAGCCAGAAACATGTTAGAAATGCCTCTGTGATGAGTGCTTCTGCTCGCCTTGTGCACGGGCATTTTTAAAGCTAGGAGCTGCCAACGAGCAGAGATCCTCGGAGGGTTTCAGAAGTGCAGGTAATGAGTGGAAATTTCGAGCTATTGAAAATCCCAACAGGTCTCTGTGCGTCTCCCAGCTCCCACCCCCAGCTCTGCACGCTCCCGCCCGTCCGTGGTTGGGATGAGCCTGCGCGGGCATCCAGAGCCACATTGGGCTGCTCCCTGCGTGGATCACTTACACCATGTGTACAACCTCCAGTGCAGCATCTCCGCCACAGCTGAAAACTCATCTTTTTTTTATTTCCCAGCTCTGCTGCCAGGGCGGTATCTCTTCAGACTATGACCTAGAAATAGCTGTATCTCAGCCACTTTCTTCTCGCAGGCAGGTCTTCTCTTGTTTACTTTTTTTTTTTTTTTCACATGAAACAAACTTCATCTTTGACCTGGAGGGAACTTTAAAGGCTTCGTAACTGCTCATATCTATAAACTTCTAACCAGTACGGGGCTCTGGCTGTCTACCTGACTCTCCATCCCTGAAAGGGCAGCAAGGCAGGGAACAGGCGTTTGCTTTGCAGCGAGCAGAGCCACTCTCCAAACAAACACCGAATCAGAGCTGTGTGGCCCCCTCATTAGCAGTCTAACATCAAGGACTTTCATGCAGCAAAATTAACTATTTTTTGTAGGATGTTTAACAAAAGAAGAGATACTAATGAGGTTAGTTAAAGGGTGGCCCTCTTTCATTAGCTCTGCTGGGCTAAGTCTGCCAGTGAGGAACTATCAAGAAGATTGCTTTTTTTAATTACTCTGTTAATTGATATAAAACAAAAAGGACGCAGATTAGTTGCATGCAATTAGCAAATTAATTCTTGGCAATTACAGACTTAATAATGGAGTACTTTTGCTGCTGTGTGTTGGATTCCGTGGCCTATATTCATTGCCTGTATGAGCTGAATAATTTATTTTTTATTTATTTTTAAAAAGGAACAAGAGTTAAATATAGACATGCACACATTTCTTTGGAATTCTTTCAATAGCATGATGAGGAAGATAAAGTGAATTTTCCACCTTTGACACAGCGGTAGCGTCTGTATTGCCTTGTTACCAAAGCCTGAGGTGATGGGTAACAGCGCTGCCAGCTGGATGCCTCCTTGCCTAGTTCTGACTCCTGTGCTTATGACTTCAGTGAGACCAGAAGTTAGGCACAAGTCTCCATTTCTTTCTGAACGGGGCCGATGGGCAGGAATATTGGAAATCAGGTCCTTAGGGTCCAACCTCAATCTAGGAGTCTCCCCAGGCTGCAGCACTCTGGCAGAGCAAGTAGGCTGAAAACTACCCCAATTTTCCTTGAAAAGTCACAGTTTTGGGGTGGTTGCTGTTGAATGATTACAGCAGAATAATGATGGTGGCAAATTCCCTGTGTGATACACAGCTATCACCTGGCAGTTGGATGCTYTCCTCTTTCCTGGTCACCGCGGGAGGAGGAGGAGGGCTGGKGGAGAGCRAGATGTCTGGTAGTACCTGTCTGTTGACCTTGGTGGGCAGGGTGTTGGGATGGAGAGACGATGGTATATCCCCACACAAGGAAKGAATCAGCACTGAGACTGAAATACCTCGCTGTGTTGACTCCAGACTGGATGAATTTTATGTTATTTAGCGTTCAGACTGAAGGTCGCTAGAATGACTGCTCTGCAAAACCGCCTGTYGGGTTACAGTATTTTGGAAGAGGAGGAGAAAGAAAAGCAGGTGGGAATACCTCCCTGAAATCTGCCTGGTTGCAGAGGAGCTGGGCATTTCCATGGACCACAACGGCAGCAAGCCAGTTATCCATGCCGAGACTCTCCTTGGGCTTCAGCTTCCCTCCCTCTCTCTCCTCTGTTTTTTCTCCGCCTGTGGCTTTTCTTTCCAAGTGAACTTGCAGCTAAGTCAATGGTCATGTCTATTGTTTTGCTTCTATTGGTTTCCATTTTTCTTATTTTACTATTTTACTGAGCCCACGTATCTCTGCAGGCTGGTAATAGGCAAGCAGGGRTCAGGGGGAGAAAGGGTCTTGGCAGTGAGACATACACACGCAGAAATAGAGGTGGGCACATACACATGGAAATGCTTAATCCACAGAAGTTTAGAGGAGAAGGATTTTCTTTCACACTTTAGTCTGCTGGGGATCATCGTTCTAGTCTGTATTTGGAGAGTATCTAGCACAGCAAAGGGCCATGGTGGGGGCTCCTGCTTCTTTTTTCAGTCAAATTAGGAATAGCATTAATAATTTCTTATTTGGATTGTAAAATGTCAGTGAGGCTGTCTGTGCAGCACAGGTTATAGAGAGGTAGTGAACAAAGGAGTTCACATCCAGCGTGGTTAGTTTACAAACCGGAATAGTGGCAGTGTGTTCCRTGTTTCCCACTGACTCTGATCTTTACTGGGTGTATAATACGATTCAACCCCTCTGGTCAGCTGTCAAGTACTCAAAAATGTCCTATTCTGGCAGTTGAGAGACCATGTTCTGCTGGGTAATTGCTTTGACTCCATACATTAAAAATAGTGAAAATAGTCACTGAAGAGGATATTAGTGCACCTATTTCTTCCTGTACAAGCCCTTGTCTTGTAAATTAAACCCTCTGTGGAGAAAGGGTGTGCAGGTATGTRTGCGATGAGAAGTCATGGGGAATCTCTCATGGGAACAAACAGCCTTGCAAGGTTTCACTGCAAGAGCATGAAGCTTTTTGCAGCCATGCGTCCCCCTTCATCTATTTCAGAGCTTCCCGGGCTGAAATYTGCCTGTAAATCCTTATTTGGAGAATACCTGTTTAATTTCATTGTTACTTTAAACTCATATTAACAGTGGTTTCTTTCTTTAACCCATTTCTTTTGCTGTTAGCTGCTGTCAGGAGCTTTTAGCCAAGAATATATAATTTTCATGCATATAAACAAGCCTGTTTCCATCTCATTTCTTCTAAAAACCTTTTTAAACTTAAAAATATCAGACACACTGTAAGTGACTCTCAGGCAAGTGAGAAGATCTTCTGGCGTGTTTGGTGTTTTACTTCACATGAATTCTCAGTATTGATAGGGAGGAAGAAACCTGCAAAGGGAATAGATCAGACTCACTCTTAGAGGACCCTTAAACAAGAAAATAACCCAGCAGCCAATAATTAGATAGTTTTCTTACAACTTTCCAAGCCCAGATATTATTTCCAAAGCCTCACTTCCAAGTAGCAGTTTCTCAAAGAGTTGTTTAKTAATGAATTGCTGGTTAGTTCAAATTTAAAGCACCGGCACCACGAGCATTAACGTACAAGATGGACATGGCCAATGTAGCCGAGCCAGTGAGCACCATGACTTCTCAGGAAGCATTGGGCYCCTCCATGTTTCTAAACAGTTGTAAAAATCAGAAAGCAAAAGCCTGAAAAGCCAGCTGTAAAATGAAGTCAGGGACTCCATACCCAAGTGCTAAATGTTTGCATCACTGCAAATCTGGCATTTTCTCCGCATTAATTGTGGCAGCTCTGAAGCTGGGCGGTAGGAATGGACTGAAGCATCTGCAGAGAGCCAGGGGCTGGGAGGTGTCCGCACAAGTCTGTGATTGCAGCCTGAGGGTCGGATCCTGCCTCATCYCCCACTCCAGCCAGTCTCCCTGACCTGGAGCAGGTTGTGACCTTCATCGTTTTKTTTTCCCCTGACGTCGGACCCCAAAGCAGCGGCTTTTAAAGTGCCCATAAAAACCCTCCATGGAAAATTCAGCCCCTGTTCGAGGCGCAGGGAGAGCACAGGCAGGACTGAGCCATCACCTGGCCCCAAAACGTTCTCGTGGGAATTGCTTTGCTCCGAAATGAAGGCCATGGGGCTCCCCGTGCCCAGGCACCACGGTGGGGCAGTACCACCAGTACCACCCAGCACGTTTGTCCTCCCTCCCCGGTCCTAACTGGGGTGGGGAGAGCCAGATGAAATGTCTTTTTGCCCCTCCACAAGGAAATTTGGACTTTGGAGGCTGCTGGATAGAGGTTTTTGAGGAAACGGCCACAGAGGAAGGCAGCTTGCTGCATTGTGCTTTAATTTTGTGGTGTTTTCTCTTTCCTCCTCTCACTTGTCTTCAGTACACGGCAAARCCCAGCTATTGTTTAGGAGATATTCTTTCCCATTTAACCAAGATTTTCAAGGGGAATTATTCCATGTAACCGTCCTCTTTTCACCCACTATTCCTTTCCTGCAAAAACATGTGCCTTGCTTTAAATTCTCTTCTTTTTTTTTTAAATGAGACATCTTGTTTATTTTTTTCCCCTGTCTTTTCTCCCCCCTTACTGCGGCTGCTTCTCCTGCTGGTGCTGCATTGCTGGTTGCCAGAGAAATGTTTTTCTTTCACTTTTATTGTAATTTATTGATTTTTTTCCCCCTTATGGGCTCAAAACCTTTTGCTTCTACCAAATAAGGCACTAGGCATTAACAACATACTATATACAACTTAGAGTTAAATTAAAATAATGAGGGCACGCTCATGTCAAACACAGTCAGTTAGAACATGAGAAGACCCGAACCACAAAACAGAAGCCAGCAGCACAATCTGTCTGACCTCTCCCTCTCTTCCCACACATCGAGGACATTTTTTCTCACGCTTCTGAGGGGTTTCTGCCTTCCCCTTTGCTCCGTAGCCAGCAGTCCTGCCTGCTCCCCTCTCCGTGTGTAAATGGGTTGCGATTTGTTGGATTCAATCACTGCTTCCTCTCCAGAGGCTCTGGGAAGGAAAGCCATGAGCATTGACTTCAAGGAGTTTGCACCATCTCCTCTGTTTCTGATGCAACTCCCTCCTGGCCAATGCTCAGAGTCCTTCAGGAGAACTTCAATTATTTTCAAGGAACCTCGACAGAACTGGAAGAATTTCTTTCCTCTCCAGCCCTTGCTCAGCATACCATGGAGCTATCCCCCCTTCTCCCAGACCGCTTTGGTTTCTACTCCCTCTTGTGAAGGGCAATCCCCACATGCAAAGATCTCCATACGATGATCTAGGAGGGTAYGATCTTCCCCATTACAACCATTTTGGTCCTGATTTTCTGAGATGATGCTCTCCCATGGATCCATTGGCTTCAGAGTTGCATGGGCTGAGACCTTACCAAATCCAGATTTTTGGGGACTAACTTCCCCAACATCTGTCCACTAGTATCTCTTCTGAGCTGACTCTGAGCTTTCATAGACCTCTTCTCAGGAAACATGGCACATAGACTGGAAGCTAACTTACTACAGTGTAATATAATTTTGGCATTAATTTAAATGAGAAACGCAAATCTTTGACTAAGATTTCTACGGATGGTGTCACCTTTCTACCCAGCTGCCAACCTGCTGATCCCTTCTGCTGCTCTTCCCTCTCACCTCCAGTCTCTTGACACAACATCAGCTGTGTGTGCAGCAGGGTAAGAACCGCATCTGTTAGTGCCCAATAATGTTTAGGGCAAAACTCTTCCTTAAGTAGTTCTTGTTTTTTTAAGCTGAGAAAAACACTTGTGGAACAGAGTGCTGCTCAGGGGCTGGGTCTCCTCAGCACTGTCATAGTAACAATTATTTATATGTTGTTTTTTCCAGATTTTTTTTTTCACTGACTGCAGCAGGACTAAAAAACAAAAACACAAACACCAAGCCAACGTTCAAAGTATCAGCATCTTTTTTGCAGATTTTTTTTTCACATACACAAACCTTCAGGGGTAGAAAGATGCATTTGCCAGTTCTTCAAGATATACATTAGTCTTTGTAAGTATAGGTGCAAGAAGCTGTGTCGGATCCTCCAAGTTTTTCTTACACCTACGACCATRTTTCATCAATAAATTTGCTATCTAGACAGTAAACAAAACTAAAATTGGACCAGTAGCTGACAGCCTGGGGACTGAGCTAGGGACTGTCAGAGCTGGCAGTGTTCGCTAATTGAGTTAAAAGAAAGACACCCTTTTTCTTAACAGGGAGAGTCTGACACATTTTCTGGGGTCAGGCAAAAAGGGATCCCCCCTCAAACACTTACCAAAGGGTCTCTTTTTAAGCAGCAAGGCAGGCTTGGATTCAGGTATCCAAAAGCTTGCATGGCTCAAACTGTGTTATTTGCTTTTTCACAGTCAATAGGCACTCATACATGACAACGAGATATTGGATCTCGCCTGCAGCGCCGTAGAGCTTTTTTCTTTAATGTGCCAGCACTGAGAAAGAAACTTCCACAAGTTGTGCAAATCACTGCTGGTCAAAGGAAAACTTCGCTGTAGCATGAAACGTGAAGTGGCACCTTAGATACAACTAATGGAGCTATCATGGTCCTAAAAGTAACTCTCAGGGCACCCTAAAGGGATTCGCTTCTTCATATTCAGCCTCCCTGTCTTCTGGGGACATTTTTCATCGCTTGTCTCTTAGTCCCCATTTGGACTCGTTAATCATCAGAYGCCGGGACTTCCAGGCATGTAAGAGCGTGCTTGGAGAAAGCTTGGACAATGCATCATTTCAGGTGAGGATAATACTGAGCTCATGATGACCTTGAATATACTGCAGATAAAAATACTGCGYAGGCGGGTTTGGGGATCTGTTCTTGGAACAAGAGTTCAGCTCAGGCGAGGTATCGGGAGTTCTGCAGCAGGCGCCGCGTGCTTGCAAGACCCGGGTGAGGACAACGGAGGTGTAAATCCAGCGCAGGTCAGCCCCTGCCTCTGAACCCAGCGCAGAGCTCACCCCCAAACCTGGCTCAGCTCTGCAGGCTGCCCCTGCCCGAGCGGCGCAGAGGATGGAGCCCAGCCGCGGTCCCA
Source organism: Oceanodroma leucorhoa (assembly GCA_030449065.1). Classification (NCBI taxonomy): domain Eukaryota; kingdom Metazoa; phylum Chordata; class Aves; order Procellariiformes; genus Oceanodroma; species Oceanodroma leucorhoa. Next base: position 879,466 of record JASVER010000090.1, on the reverse strand, counting down.
CATCAAGGTCCAAACTGGTCCGACAACGGCGGACGYGGCTTGACTACCTCACAGCCCATCTTTAATATGCCAGAAGCCCCTTCATAAAGAGAAGAACCTGATTGTGGAAATGGAAGCGGAAACATCATTACGTTTTCAGAGTAATGAGCTAGGCCCCCACCCTGGAGCTAATTAAAACTGTGGAAGTCTTATTTCAGCAGTAATCAACCTAAATCTTAGCTACAAGCATAGCAAATTTTTTTTTTCAGTGTGTGTGGCTTTGCTTTTATGTTAGTAAGTGTGCAGGGGAGGAGATAGTGTGTTTTCCTCCACGGCAGGAGAAGGTGTTTTGAGCTTATTCCYTGACTGTGCAGGTGATGCAGTTTCTATAGGGGCAAACACAGTCATTGTGCTCTTATTTAGCTACAGTCACCAAACATGGAGATATTCCAGTGCTTCAGGTTTTCAACCTGATCTAGGATGGGCAGATGCTTTAAAAATAATAATCAAAAAGATAGAAAAATAGGTAACTCATCTCTCTTGAGCTTCAAAAGTGGGTTGGTTCAAATTTTAGGTATGTTGTTTCTTACTTCATCTGTGTTGCCTGTTCTCCCCAGATGAGCCAGATTAATGCAGAGATTGAGATCCCCTTCCCGSTATTTCTAAGTGGATGGAGGAATCCTCCTGAGGCACATGTGAGGTGAAGATGTGTAAGAAAAACCTCAGYTTAGTATTCTAATAAGAATTAGGCATCCAGATCTCTCAGATGGCTTTGCAATATCAGACATGAAGCACAGAGGGATCTTCTCCCTAGCTCAGGGGCATGACACACTCTGTGGACCTGGCACAGAAGAACTTCTCCAGTCTTCCCCACTCTCAGCAAGTTATGGTTTTCTTCCTCAAAGGCTCTTGATTTTATCTATATCATGAAATGTGGAGCTGTGGAAAAAATCCTGATCCTTTAGAAAGCTGCAATACTGGCACATGGGCAGATGCTGCGTGTGCTAATAGGGAAAAGATAGAGACACCTTTTTCTGCTAGCATTTTGGGGGAAAAAAAGGTATGTTCAAAACACTAAGCATACAAACGTGTGCACACACGAACCCTCCAGCCTCTGCGCCTGTATTCACCAGGGGTTCAAATTAAGCTGCAAATTGTGCAACCGTGATCGGTACAGATTAGAAGTGGTCTTAGATTGCAATTAAGTCAAGGGAAGTCAAGAGCTTAGATAACGATTATAATTTTTTCCTATTTGGAAGAACCAATTGGAAAAAAAAAAAMMCACACAAAAAAAGAAAGAAAAGGAAGATTAAATACACTATATCTGTGCATATACACTAGTAAATTGTCATTAAACAGTTCCATCCTTATTGTACAAATGGAGATACCATGAAATATTTGTAATTAGCAACACAATTTATTAAAGCTACACTATCTTGGCTCAGTGCTGTTTCACAATCAAATGCAGTTTGGGATTTTGCAGCCAACCATTTTTTAATCACCGGAGCACTTCATTTTTAGTAAATCCAAGCCTAATTTTTGTTATCCCCTGCTGGGCTTTACTTGAAAAAAAGTTTAATTTGGTTGAGATCCCCTCAAAATCAYCTCTGCTTAATGCCCTTCAGCCTTCTGCAGTCTGTCTGCCCATTTTGTACAAAACATACAAGCAAGCGGTAATCAGCAACTATACCCAAGTCTTGCATTAAATGTCAGTTTTGTGCTTTGAGATTTTTCATGTGCTTTTGAAAAGTGCGTAGCAGGATGCAGCCCACATAAAAAGAGAGATACAGCAGAAAAATAGTGTTCATTATCAGAGAGAAGTAAGTAAATTATAAGAGATGATTTAGAGATCCTGAATGTAAAATGCATGATCCAAACGTTCGGAAATGGACTGCTCCTAGACTATTAGGAGTTGAAGGTCACGCCACATGTCATTGGAAAGGTAATTTTCTCTAGATTTTGAAATAGGACCTCAGATTTGACCTATGCCCTCCGTGTCAAGAACATCTGGGCATCCTTAATACATCTATTCCTTTTACGTTTTTTCTTTTTCCTTTGTTCCCAATGCTAGATGTCAGACTCTGGGGTTGAAGAAAGAGAAAAAGAAGTACTGAATTTCAGTTTTAGCATTGCCATGGACTTGTCTGTGACCCTGGACAAGTCATTTCATGCCTTTTAGTCCCCCCTTGTCGGTAAGATGGGTTTGGTATAGAAATGCCTAGATAGCTCATGTTTAGGTCTCAGTACTTGATTAATTAATGCTTGTAAGTTATTTTGTGATCCTCACATGAAATAAGTTACTCTCAGTGCAGTCAGAAATGCTTCCATTGGTTTAACAGGTTTGGGAATGAGATTTGTTTCCCATAAATAAAACAACTTTTTTCTTGTCAGTAGGAATTGAAGTGTGATCCCACAGGGGGCAAAATAATATGAATAATTTGAAATACTTTTATCGGATACTTTTTCCTACCTTTGGAAACCAGAATTAAAACACCCTTCTCTTAAAACTTCTGCTCTTGTTAAGCTCAGCTAGAAATACAGATGTTTAGTGCATCTGGAAGCCAGGCCATCATTTTCTGAAGTCAAGCATCCAAAAATATAGTTCTCTTTGAAAAATATAGGTGCCTATGTGCCTCATTTTCCCTCACCTTTAGATGGCGAAAAGTGAGATTCATCTATACAGACTAGAGGGAGAAAGGAGGAAGAGAAAACAGAAGAGCTTCCAGGCAGTTCCTGCAGACACCTTTCCTCAATATTTTGAGACACCCTCTCCACATAAGTCACAATTTCTGCTTCTGTGCAAAAATCCAGCTTTTCACAATACTTGCGTTCCTGATTTCCAATGAAGTCTTCAAGAACTAGAGGCCAAAGTTGCTCCAAGGTTTGAATTAAAATCCTTTACCTTCAGAAAAAGCTCCATTCACACCATTAGCAATGCTGCGGTGTAAAGWGGGCAAATGTCCGTAAAATAAATATTTTCCCTAGGGTAACAGCGGTGTTTCAAGAGGGGGAAGCTCGTTCTGCTGGTGTTGGGCATTTGCACCACGACTGCTGAATGAAATCAGGGGAGCTCTGCACTGCTGATCAGACCTAAAATCATCAGTGCCTCATTTCTGCTTTAGCCTCAGCCTTGYCAGAGTCGCGTCTGAGCCGGCACGAGCCTGGAGAAGTGCCGGAGCAGAGCCTCTGCTCCTCTGGGGATGCTCTTCCCCACAGCCTGGCTGCCCGTGGCCATCACTGGGCTCCTCTCCTCGGCTGCTGCCCCTTCAATTCTCGTTTCTGTTTATCTTCTTATGAATGGAGCCCAGCTAATCAGCTAGATGGCCAGGATGCCTGTCAGAAGACACATAAAAGGATTTAAATCCCYTTCCCTCCTTCAGGAAAGATTTTTCTGCAGTGGGAAAGGGGTTGGTGCTTCTGACTGCCCCCGTGGTGCAAGAGAGCAGGGGGATCGGTYGTGATCGTTGGGGGCAGAGCAGCTATTTGCAAACATGGACTTGGGGTTCACGTCAAATTCCCAGCTAAACATCCYGTCTAAGGTGAACTTAAAAACAAAGTCGTCTTGCAAATGGTTCCCCCAGCAGGTTGAGACATGCTGTTGAGGATAATGTTAACTCCCTGCAGTCTCAGAGAGACAAGGAGAAAGCRGCTTATTTCCATATCTTAATTAAAATTTCCATTAATCCCATCTGAGGCCTCATAACTTCAAAAACTTGGACAAAAAAACCCAACACTTATTTCTGATAAATATTTTAGACTAATTGTTCTGAGGTAGCAGACATCTCTTGCTGGTGAATATCAACTAACTGCGGGTCCTGCATACTATTTAAAGGCGAACCGCAAGGGKTTTGTTTGTTTGTCCTCTGAAAATTGCTGAACATCTTAAATGCCAAAGGTAGGAGGCACAGAGAGCAAATGCACTGCTGCATAGCCATAGCTCACGTAGGATTGCTGTSATCGCACAGAAAGGCGGTTCTGCAGTTTGGAGGCTGGTTTTGCGTCTGGCAGGCACCTTCCTGCAGGCTCAGAGCCCTGGGCTTCTGGGCATGGGGAGCTGCCGGGCAAAGGAGCTGCTAGCTCAGGACAACATCTCTTAATGATGCTCTGGGCTATGTCTTTATTCTCTAAGACAGGAAGGTGTTTGTATAAAAAGCGGATGAGAATCGGGGACTTGAAAGCAAAACGCACAGTTTCCTCAGCCATTGGGCTCCCAAACTATGAGCCTAGAGGAACTGCTTCTGGAGGGGAGACACGGGATTTGTGATGTGCATCAAGGTGGAGATGCTCATGTCGGTGGAGGAGTTGAGCACTCGGGATGGGACCCTGATGCCTTGGCATCCCAGGGGCCAAGGGCTCCTGTTTTTCCTTACATGCAAAGCCTCCATGTGGGATGGAAAAGTCACYGCTCCCTTGGACATTTATCAGGAACTCAGATGAGATCAGGACTTTTCCTTTTTTCTCTGTGGAAGGAGTCAGGGTTTCTCCTCCTTTAAACCAAGATCACAAGCAATACTTAAACACCCTCTGCCTTAATTCCACCAGTCTTTCCATCTTCCCAAAGCTCCTGCAGCTTTTCCAGCAGTGACTCCAAACCTTCCTAAAGAAACAGAAGAAAGACCACAATTAATGGCAGCTTCAATCACCTACCTGGCCATGGGAGGTGGCTGAGAAATAGCAGCAAGATTTAGAATGGGTAAAAGAAAAGACCCAATAAAGGATTTTCCTTTGCCATTTAAAATCATGCTTCTGCCCCATTCCCAGCTGACTGTTTTTAAAATCTGGGTTGGAGAGGCTGGAGTAGCATTGTTGGCGCTTTTGATCAAAATGAAATCTAACATTTTGAATATTTTTTAATTATTATTCAGTGCACCCAAGCAAAGAATTGAAAACATTGGTTGGAGATTGCCTGACAGCAGGACTCTGCAGCCGCCGCACTTCAGCTAGGTCTATAATTAGAGCTTAATGGGGCAAAGGACCCTTTCGCCCACCTCCAAGAGCGCAAAGTCTGTACGTGCTTAAGGGCCGCTTCTCCTGAGACCCGAGCCTGCAGCTGGGCTGTCACCTTCAAGCATGGCTCTGGGATCTTCAAGGATGGGTGGTTTTCTGCTCACATCTTTGCCAGGGTGGGAGGGGGAGAAAAGAAACAATACGTTGTCCCCTGCAGCAAATTGGAGTTGTGCATCTTAATTACCTAAAAACTCTGCTTTAACGCAGAGAATCCAAGCATGATGGTTGTTTTACACATTAGCAAAATTTTCCATCCAGCTCGTGACTGTAACTACCCCAGGTCCAGCAGCCCTGGAGTCACAGCAGTGCCACAAAGGAGTGTCTTTTTGCAGGGAGTTGTTGTTACCCCCTCAAACTCCAGAGGCAACCGGAAAGCTGCAAGTGAGGAGGAGACCCAGGGTCACCCTTCCTGCACCGCTGCCACCGCAGCAAATTGTCACTTGTGTGACGATCAGAGGACCCTTCCTAACGCATTCACAGAAAGGCATCCAAACCGCTCCGGTAATGCAAAGAGATCTTTAGCGTTAAAGCACTGCCTTGGACGAAGCGGAGAGGAGCAGGCGAGGGGAGCAGGGTGCCTGGAGGCAGCGCCAGCGGGAGCCTGGGGGGACGATCGCCAAGAGTCTCGACTGTCCCTTTTGCACGGTGCTAACGCCACCAGAGCCCAAAGTCCATCCCTTACATCCCCACTTCCCCCCCCTGCTCGCTTTCCTCGCTGCCCAAAAGYGGGACAGTGGTTTGGGATAAGAAAATATTGATTTAGGCTTTGTGGAGTGCCGATAGGTTTGGGGGTTGCACAGAAGTGGGCATCAGTTGTATTAGGTTTGGGCTCTTTCCCGCATACAACTCAGCCTTGTAGACAGCTTAACAAATTAATTTAATGATCTTCCACTTAATTTTAATGTATTAAATATTAATTTATTAATTAATTTAATCCATTGAAATAAGCATTTATTAGTGTTTGAATGCATGCAGTAGTAAGCAAAATGTGTTCAGGTTTCTGTTGGGCACCAGAGTGTATTTGGAGATGCACAGAGAGGGCTCTCCATCCACGGCGCTTTGTTCCACAGGATTAAACAGGTTTAATGGCTTTTCAGACACCGAGGTGAGAAATGAAGCAGGTAACTAAGTTGAAGCTGAAAGCTGCAGTGGGAAGGATGGGGTGGAAGACAGCGCAGGTCATTCAGATCTTCTGCTGGGGCAAGGCTGGGAATTTGTGTGTACCCTCCCGTACGGCACGGCTGTCGGCGTATGGAAATGTGAAAGGGAAGAGCTCCTCTCCGGCTTTGCACTTATCATGTAAGTGGCAGCCAAGGAGAAGAGCAGCCATAATTAAACCGTGATGTTGAGCCCTGGTGCCCCGGAGGTAACATCCTCGAAATGAACTGAACATTGAGAATGGCAAACTGCAAGGGACGTAGTGACAGATTCTCTGTGGTCGTAGATCACCTCTGAGTGACAGAAAATTGGACACAGATCACGAGGAAGGCAGGAGAGAGCACTGGGGAGGGGGGAGGAAGGGGAGAAAACAACCATTCCTAAAACAAGCCTAAAATCTGCCTGGTTGCTAGGGAAGTSGGACTCCTGGTAAGTAATTTCAGTTTGTACCTATATTTATAACAGTATGAAGATACATTTTATAATCTGTGTAATAAAGAACCTCATCAGCAACTTCTCAAAGAAACTTGTTATTACGGAGAATGACACTCTAATTGCCTCCAGACATTTAGCTTGTCTAGTGAGTGAAGTAACCTGATAAGCTATTGAGCTATTAAGTGATGTAGAATCAATTAATGTAGTTAGATAAGAAAGTAATACCCTACCTAGGTAAACTAAGTAATATGTGTCAAACTAGTCACTATTAATTCAGGTCCAGAAAAGCATAGTAGACCAGTATAATTCCCAGTAACCTTCATAAAATTGAGGAGGTTCTATTTTGACCAAAGAAAACTAGTTTTCCAAAGATCTTTTGTGAAAAAAAAAAAAAAAAAGAAGACAGACAAATACAGAATTCATTGCCAGGCTCTTTTTTTCAATAATATTTTCCATACCTCTAAGACATAAACAACTGAATAACAATGCTGCAGAGACGGTTAAATTGCAGATACCGACTTCCTGAGTCTTGGAAAAAGAGAGAGACGTGGGGAAAACACACCGTGAATTTCCACGCCTGCGTGGGAACGCACACAGGACTCAGATAAGCGGCTGTGCAATTGCCTACGTCCCCCCTCGCACGCGCAGCAGCGGAGAACAGCGTACACCYGGCTGCTAGTGTCTCAATATCCTTTTAGCTGGCCAGCGGAACAGGCGTGCGCGGCGCGGTGAAGTTGGGCTGTTAGCTAGTACRGCCGGCGTACGGACAAGGTGACAGACGGGGAAGGGTCGCAACGCCTTGTGTAGGTACCAGCAAGAAACATGTGAGGACCGAGTTCTAGTTCCAGTTATTTTTGTCCCTGTCTGGTCTAGCTTTGGGTGTGATTATCTGGAGTGTGCGTGTTAGAGCAGAGGAAAGGAGAAAGGGTGAGAAATTATCATCCTGTCTGTCTTGCTGCTGCTGCAGGTTTCCTGTCCTGATATATTGTCTCTCTAGTTGGGGAGTGCAGCGGGAGGTTAATGAATCTTAAAACATTTGCAAGTGGCACAGAGTAGCTCCAAGCAAGCCGGGGTATGCGGGAACGCGAGCGCGAGTCCCCAGCTCTGTATCGCTGCGCTAATGYGGTGCTCAACGAGAGCTAATTAGCCCTACCTGGGAGCGCACAGCACCGCGGGGATGCTGCAGCCCCACCGGCTCCGGGGCTGGCTGCGCTGCCTCCACACCTCTGTTYTGGGGGCTTCCCTCTCATCTCCCCAAGTTTTCAGAAAGAGATGTTTTCAGCTATAAAATTACAATCTGATCTAGGTCTTGCTGGAAGCGTTTGTTCTCATCCAAGCCTCCAGCCTGCCTAATTATGTGCAGTATTATATACCCTGCTGCAGTATTTGGAGTGCATGGGCTGAGTCCAGGGACATTTTGAGCCTTTTTCCCAAGATCAGGTCCATTATGGAAAGAGCATTGCTATGCATATGTCTTGTTTGTACAGAGTTTTTGCTCTGCTGAAGGACTCAAGGCAGTGTGTCGGGGGGGGGGAACACCTCCAGGTCCTGATGGCACAGTTGGCGTTAGTTCAACCTGCCGTGGTTAGGTACCAACTTTGCTTAAAACTCTTCAAAAATCCTTGGAATGGCTATTTGCAACTTTGGAAACTCACAGTCCTTTGGAAATCTGAGCCCAAAACTGTGGGGGAAATGGCAAACTCTTGCTGGAAGCTTTATTGTGTATTAAGTTGCGGATGATTTTATGAGAAAAGAATATTTGGAGAAAAAATTACATTAACATCCCTAAAATGTCTTCCTTCCAGCCTATTACATGAGGTGTAACCACATGGTAAACTTGATATTCCTTTTGTTTGAAAAGGTCGTCTGTAAAGGACCACAGCAGTTCCCTATGGACCACAGGGCAGCAGTAAAACACCCATCGGCTCTGTTAAATGCAGTAGAATAAAAATAACAATAGTGAATGTTTTAGTGCTTCAGCTCTAGCATTTAGATGTAGTACAGGATTTGAAATTTTGTTTCTGATTTTCTTTAAACAAGAACAACTCRGAACCATCTGAACTGATTTCTTAATGTGCTGTTCAGCATTCACGGCGTAAATTGAATTGTTAGCCTCTCTGTCTTTGCATTTGAATGTTTTTATTCTAATATTACCAGCAGAGCAACCTTCCCTAACTGAATTGTTCTCACAAATAATGTTGATGCTTTGCACTCCCACTCAATTGATGTCATTGTGGCTACTGACAAGAAGGTGCCTGTTAGAGCGAACAGGTTGAGACCAAACAAGAGGAGAGAGAGTGACAAATCAGAAATATCTCATTTCTCGTCGGAGATGTGCTTTATTTCAGAAAATTCTTTCTGCCAATTTCCAGTTACTGGCTTCCTGCACTTCTGACAGAGGTGGGCTTGCGGTTGCTTTACACAACTTTTGCGCTACCCCTCCTCAAAGCCACACAGGAACTAATCCAGTTAGATCACTGAGCTTTGTGCCACCACAGCTGAAGCTGGTGGGGACCTAGTCTGGATGCGTCTGCACCTTCGCACACGGTGTAGAAATGTCCATCATGAAGCTTTCTTGCAGCTGAGCGTCAGCCCATTGTCCACACTGCTGGAAACCGGCATCTTCTAGGGTGGGTGAGCTTCTCCCAAGTCACCTCTGGGCCCATATGGAGCCACTGTAGCTCTGATAGATGTMTATATAGATAAATAAATATTATAAATAAATATTGCTGTTTTTCAATACATTGGACCTGAAGTAAYGGAGGAACACGCAGCAGCTTGACAGCTGTGGACTTCTGGAGAGTAGTTAAAGGCAGGAGTTGTTCAGGGAGTCTGAGGCTGCAAGACCTTGTGGGGCTGGTCTTTTCGTGCTGCTGTGGGGAGAGAGATTTCAAAGTGTGTCTCTGGTGCAGACATGGGCAAACACTGGTGCCTGGGTCTCTGTAAGTTGGATCTCGGTAGCAAACCAGTGTGGGTGCAGCAGAGACCATCAGGGACCAGAGCCTCGGGGTGGAGAAGGGGGTGGTCAAAGTGACAGTACAACCATACCTGTCCAGAGCTGAGAAGCAAAAGGAGGGGCTTTGCAAGGTAAATGTAAAAGCTGTAGAAAACAGCGGGGAAGACCGGGTATAGGATTTTAGATATAACAGAAATGAATTTGTCACTACCAGATCTCAGCAAGGTTTCGGAGAACTATTACCGGGGAAAGGGAAAGGCAAGACTCCGCTCTGGGATCCTTCGTACATCAGTAACTGTTGTGACCTACGTGGTTTTCAGTCCTTTCCAGAGTTTGATGTTTCATACGTAGACAGTTGCCAGGGGAAATTTTGCTTACACCGTAATTTTCCATTTGCTTCTAGACTTCAGACAGATGAGTGCAAACTGTTCTTTCTGCAACTCAAGAGATAATTTTGCAGTCAGTGTGAACACTGCGAACCTTCTAATTTTTTTCTCTAATAACAGTTTGGCAAATCAAAATGTCTGTTCAGTGAGTCAGTAGAAACACCTAGGAACCATGCAAAAAAATACACAGGGATAGAGATGAACTCTGAGCTGGCTSTGTCTCAGATTAGATATTCTCAATGATTGGGGATATTGACCATTTTTTAATTTATCTTGTCTGCATTGAAACYGAAGTGTCAAAGATGACTACAGAGGGAAGAAACTAACACACACACATTTTCTAAGTACTTTTATTTACACAAATGCCTTTGCCATGTTTTCCAACATGGTAAGACAACGGTCATCAAGGTAAATTCAGAAAAGTAGCCACTACCGAGAGGAGGTCAAATGAGAAAAAAAAAAGAGAAAGGGAATATTTGTGCTTTGTAGGGTAGAAGTTAGGGAGACACGATTGCATTTCTTGCCTTTCAAATAATTTCCATTTTAAGCCAGCAACCCTGATGGTGGGACAGCAAGTAGGAGGTAAGGATTTTCCTAGTGAATGATTTTTAATTAGTTAAAAAAACTGGTACATTTTGAGACAGTCACCCAGATCGGTATATCCACAGTAAACAATAGCAATAAACTCTCCCCCTCTACTTACTCTTGCATATACACAAGYGCATGCAAGCCCAGGTTAGCAAAACCACACTTTCTTTTGTTCTCTTTGTTCCCTTTGTTCACTGTGCAGTAATGAAAAATGACAGCCATATTTATTGTAACATTCCTCCAGGAATGCAGAGATAATTACCTGCCCTTAGCATGGGAGAGGAGGACGAGCGTGAGCTCCGTCTCCTTCCAGCCTCCTGGAATCCAACCGACGTGTTRGCGTGAAACGGGAAGCGGAGGATGTCGGGAGCAGAGGAGATCTGCTGCCTTGAGAGGTTGTTTTTAGGGTTCAGTTTTTGTYGTTTGCAAAAGAGCACCTGAGAAGAGCCCAAACACCTCTGTTAAAAGGGGGCTGCTTTGAATTCCACCAATATCCTCGCCTATTTTTAAAGAAAAGGTYTCTGCGTGTTCTTTTGAAGTAGGCTTGACTTTATCAATAGTACTCCTGTTTCCATGTGAACTCTTGYAGGGTCTGCCCAGACAGATCTGACTTCAGCCCTGGCCATTTTAGCAGTGAGTGAGTCATTCTGCTTTCCATTAAAGAAAACCCAAACTTCACCCTATGTGCTATTAAGGGGGGTTATGGTGTTTCTGAAAAGGGCTAGATTGATAGGCATTGGAACTGAAAACCTCTAATCTAACAAAAAAACCCCAAAAATATCATTTTGGTGCTGTAAGGGTATGTGTGACCTGGTTCCTGTTCACCCTTCTGGTGCGTGTGGTGGTGGTGGGCTCCATCGTAACGCTACAGCCTGCGCGTAGGAAGGAAGGGGGACCCAAGCGCTTCCCGTCCCACCGTGCCGGCGGCCGACCTCTCCCTGCGGTGGGAGCCCGGTGTCAGGAGAGCTCCTGCTTCCCGCTCTGCCCCTGCTTGTTCGGGGAAACACGCCTGGATGAGCGTTGCCCCATATCTAAGGTCCAGTGCAGGAGACCCGGGGGAGGCTCTATCGCTTTTACTCTTTTGTTCAGCCCAGCAGGAGCAAGGGCAACCTATCCCAATGAGGTCCACTCGGGTAACTGGGTGCTTCCCTGTGGTTTTTTATGATTATTTTCTAATATGTATTCCTTTTTAATGGGAATTTTAAAACAAATCCTATTTAGCCTTTAACAAGAGAAATCTTTTCATATCTTAATATTTTTGTCCTCTGCATTTATTTCCTCTCTAGCTGGGATTTTTCAGGCTGCTTATTTTTTAAGGTATTAAAAATATAATCCATATGATATATTAAAATATAATTAAAAGTGTTATCATGTTTTCAGCAGCGTGTTATGCCTAGGGAGACTTTAAAAGCGCAAATASCTTTTTGCATCACCCGCACTAGTGAGGGAGACCAACTGACCACTGTTAACCCTTCTTAGTGATAGGAAAATGGAAACAAAAGAAGGGGGGAAGGATTTTTGATGCTTTTAGGTGTTTCACCTTCAAACCATTTTCTTTCTGATCCAGAATATCTCCCAGTGGTACAGCAAAAGGAGATAAGAATTAAGTTCATAGCCTGGATTGCCGTGTTTTCCAGGTTGCGATAAGGACATCCTGGCATGGCTGCGTGATGGGGATGCGGAGCGGTAGCTGTTTCGCGTGGCCTCATCCCCTGCCAGCGTAGCCCGACTGTGGCAGAGCAGCTGCTTTTGGTGGGGGCTCGGGGAGCTGGAAAAYGCCACTCGTGGAGTTGCAACGCAGCCCTGCAAGTGGGAATGCGTGGCTTAGTGGGGCTGTGCGTTCGAGGGAGTCCTTCTGGAGACCTTTTTGTGCTCAGAAGGACCCCTTTGCCCTCGACCTGAGACCCAACACTTTACCTTCCCAAACTGGGGTGGGAAGTTACTGGAGGAGCCATGATCTTGGGTGTATGTTGTGCTTGTGCCCTCACGGCGAGCTGTAGGCTGGATCCCTTTGCAGGGCATGGTGGTTTGCAGGGTACGTAGCATAAGCCAGGCAGAATGGAGGTGAATTCTGGGATTTGCAGCTGAACTGCCCAAATCCCCTGCCCACCCCTCCTCTCCATCTCTTGGCTCTCCAGTGCCGTTTTCCAACCCTTGGATGAGACGGGGAGTTTTGCAGAAGGCTGATATTCATGTCTGCGTAGCAGCGAGTGGGCATGCTGGTGGCATCTGGCTGCGCGGAGGGAGGTGGCCATTCACTGCTGAGAGGGGCCAGCAGCAAATTTTCTTTGTGGGGAAGATATGAGAGGAATCACAGTTCACAAGTAGGTCTTGAGCTGGAGGTATCTTGATGCAAACGAGATTGAGTGGCTAATAGGACTGTTTCAGTGGAGGGCCCTCAATCTCTCATCTTCTCTCTCCCATACCCAGAAGAGGTTGCCCTGGGAATGCTGCAAACCAATTTATTTCTGAACTGCCTACAAAGAGATGAAGGGTTCAGAAATGGAGGATTTGATGGGTGAAGAATGAGTTGGGGGGTGACATCACAAATGACACTGGTATGGTCAAAGAGTTAAACCATTGTGGGAAACCATCTCTGTTCACAGGAGAGGTAGCAACGGGAAAGTAATTGAAAATAAATATAATCAAAGTGTTCCAAGTGTTTTAGGAACCTGATTCTCTTTATTTCTCCTCTCCTCTTTTTCTCTGTACCCCCAGGAACTACTTATGTTCCTACAGCTCATATTTTCAACAGTCTTTAAATAAGTGTTTAATGGGATTTATAAAAGCACCTGAGCAGGTTAGATAGGTTATAATTCCCACTGATTTCACTGACCTCTCTGTAGCTGGGACACAGGCTCCTATATCGCACAGGCTTATTTGAAAATGTTATTCAAAGTATGCTGGAAAATGTTAGTCGTATTAGATTTGTGGTTTAAGTTCTGGGAGGTGCCATCAGAGTTGGACTGATGCATAGAAATATAAATAAACATAAGGTTGTCTCGGTGCCTGCCTGTGCATGTGTGTGTATAGTCTTTATTGGCGACTGAAAACCTACTGCCTGCTCTTTGGTTTTCCATTTTAGCTGGCCTATTATCAGAGATTTCTGGAGTGTGAGTTTCATAAGTAGAGGTTATCATACATTGCAGGCCATCTCTCCTGCTGGGGAGCAAAATGAAGGTTTGATAATGAGATCGCCCAAAGGCAGATAAGAGCTCTAGCTTGCTGAACAGTCCCTCAAGGTTTCCTGTGATGGCAAAAAGGAGGGAATGCAATTTATTATCCTTCCCTCCTTGTACCTTCCCATTGTTTGAGAAGTCAAAGCAACAAACTACGTGCGTTCAAAATAAATAAATTAGTAACCAGAGCAGGAGACCTGGTGTGTTGTTGTTTTGCTCTGAAGAAGAAGGTCTGTGATTTGCTGTAACACCATGAAGGAAGTCTCTGAACTCCAAATCCTGAAATCCCATTTAGAGGACAGGCTCTCTCCCCCTCTCCTCCCGCCCTTTCCCCGCTAGGATGGATATTCTAAAATTGAGTCAAGTGCTTTATCTTGATAGAGGATGGAGGATGGCTCCGTAACCACYGCCGATAACCTCCCCATCTCCAATTCTGTTTGCTCTTCTTTCATGCTAAACGCTACAAAGTGCATTACAGTAAAGTGAAAGGTCAGATTTAAGCCCTAAAACACGGAAGATTCAGAGCTGAAGTTGCCACATCATTAAGTCACAGCGTCTTCGTGCTTATGTTTTCTAGCACATATGGTATATAAAATCACCTAGTGTTTCACAACCCTCTTAAATAATTAGGCACAACAGGATTTGCTGGGTGACCACCTGGATAAAGTCAAAACAGTGGCATCTGCATCAACCAGATGGGAGTCTGCTCCTCGCTGCCATCAGGAGATGGACAGCCGACTTCCACTCGAGTGAACCAAAAGCTGCCTTCTTCCAGATAAGAAAGGGAAAGAAGAGTTTAGGAGAGAGCGATAAATGTGTCTTCCTTCAAYTGTCAGGTTACCGAGTCTCTACTGAAACCAAAAGGAAGAGATCCTGCTCCCCAGCCTGAGAAGCGGCAGGGTGGAGGTAAGGTAAATTTGTACGTAATCAGCAAACGGTGTACCTGGCAATGGTATTTTGAAGGCAGGTTGAACAAAGGCTTGTATTTTTATTTGTTCCTGTCATCTAAAAGAAAAAAAGTGGGGGAGGGAGAATATTAGCAATTTAGTGTGAGGCTCCATTAGATCAAATCAGTGCCAATGATAGTCACTTATTTCCTCCATTTCATAATGATTTACTCTATAAATTAATGTCCGCCTATTTAAACACACTGAGTGATTCAGTTCTGGGTACCATGGCAATATGTGACAGGGAATAGGGCTGAACCCACCAGTCATATGGCTCTCCGTGCTGTCATTATGCTATATGTGCGCCGACACTATGGTAATGGGGGGCTATGTGAGAACGTAGACAGATATTATGCAAACATATACTGACTTAAGTATCAATCTGTCACTAGTGTAACTCATTGTAATGGCTCCACCAAAGTCATTACAGAGTAATGTGCATTACAGCATGTTAAACATCTATCATGGGTGGAGGTTCAGAGAAGCCATGAGGAAGCTRTAAGAAGCTACCAACATCCAGATCTGGGAGATACTCAGATGTAAGTTTTTCAGTTCAGCAAATCTCTAGCAGAGCGTTCCTTTTTTTCCCCCTTTCCACTCCAAAAAGATGAATCTGAAATAAAAGGCTCACAGCTTTAAGAAGAAGAAAAGAAAATCCTCTTGAGCTTGTATGTGTGAACCACATGCAAGTTAACCACTGCAGTTAAATTCAAACCTCTCTCTCTTTCATAGACGTACACACAGACACAAATAGGGTTTGAYAGTGGGAAAGCTTTAGCCTGGCTGCGCTGCACAGTGGCTTTAGGATGCGATCCCTTCTCCTGTTGCCTTTAGAAGTCACTCAGCCTGATTTTGTGGTACAGAAGTGGAAAGAGGATGTAACCTCTGTGTCCCTCTTCAGCTGATCCATRTCCTCTCCCCCTTACACACCTGGATAGCGTATTAGCACATCCATAATCCGGATCAGTCCTTTCTCCAATACGAAATCAGCCCASTTAATAACCACCAGGAGTCTTCAGTCGCAGGTTTTGCAGTGGGTCATTCCTCTTTCTGATGAGCAAGATCCTGTTCAGGACCAGAGAGGGTAAGATACCTCTTGGATAAGGCTAGTGACTTAGGTGAAGCTCTTCCCCTACTCTGCATCTTTGGGTTGCTTTTCAAAGAGCGATGCTGCAGCACTGGCTCAGCGATCTAAGGCGGAGAGAGTGTCCGGCATGGGCAGGTGGGGGTATTTCATTGTTCAGTGCAGACTTGGCTATTTTGCTAGCATAATATATATTCTTCAGTCAATCCAATGGATTGGAAAAGTACTCTATTTAAAAGTTAAATAGTTGATGCTCCATCAACATGTATGGGAGGTGACACACAAATCCAGAGTGATCCAAAGCTCAGTCTCCAGCCAGCTCGGTGGTGTAGCCAGGGAGAAGTGCAAGCGCACAGATTTTTAAAGTGAGCTTATCCACTGCTTACTGCTCAGCCTGGGCACTCAGCGGTGCATTTACTCACTTTTTTGTGTACGAAAGCGGTACTGATACAGCTCACAGCATCCTCAAGCAGTTGTGTAGAGGGTCAGGAAAGAGGCTTAATAGACTGAAGGTGCCTGAATGGAGTGATATAGTAAGTAACCAACTCTCTTAAAAAGAGAGACTGGTAAAAGAAAAAGCCCAGGGAACAAACACTGGATCTGTTGTGCTGTTACCATTTAACCTGCATTCACTGCCAATTGAAATGCACTTTACATTACTTCAGTCAGATACTTCAAAGGAAATCCTGGAGATGGGAGCACTTAAGCAAGAGCACTTCTGGTGGTAATGTGTGTATTTGAAAGCCTGGCAATTGGGAAGGTTGTGAATGCAGCAGGTATCCAAATATAGCTGTAGCTTGTTATATGTAAATGGAAAGACTCATTCTGATATTCCTGCTCCTATCCTGCCCTTCCTTCCTGCAAAAAAGATGTGATTCCTCCATCTGCCAGCGTCTCCAGTACTTGTGTTTGCATGTAACAATGTTCGCCTGTGCACATTATCCCACACGGCAGCTCAGTGAGAATAGCTGATGTAGTACCAGGTTATAAAAAGCCCAAAGGAGACATCCAGGAAAGGCTCTTTGAGGAAAGTATTGCTACTTCTGCAGTACTGCCTGAGCCTTACAGGTCCATGGGGGAAGCCAGAAGTGTCAAACAAAGCCCTGCACGCCGCTGAGGGCAGGCAGAGGATATGCAGGGTCGGTGCCAACTTTGGCCTTGTTGAGTCAAGCATAATCAAGAAGATTATCGAGTAAAGGTGTAAAGCCAGAGCAGGTGAAACCCTCGTATGGAGGCTCTCAGCTCGCTGTAGTTAAATACTCATAAATGAAGATAGCCACATGGAGGTCTAAAGTGTTTTAATTTGTGTGTGCTGGGCACTGAGTCCGTGTAGCTCCACCATGTCCTACACCGTGAGGTGTGGGGTTTTCCACCCTCAGACCTTTGTGCCCTGCACCAGGACTGAGGAGCAGGCAGTGATCTGCTGCAGCTGACCATGAGACATAAAAGACACAGGACCAAGGGGGACAGAAAGTACATGGCATGGCAAGGGCAGTCTGTGAAATGTTGGACAGCGTGTGGGTAAATCCCAGTGACCCAGGGAAGAATGTATCAGCCAAACTTTTCTGGAGTTTACTTAACTTTCTTGGAGAAATGCTGTTGCTTCGTTGCCTTCTGCATTTGGAAAGGATCTAGTCTCTGTTGTCATGGTGGATGAGAGTTTAAAAGATAAATTCCTCTTGGGTTCTTGGCAAGAAAAGTCTCTGCATGGAGTGGGTTGATAAAAAGTAGTTGAGAATACCTGACTATAGAATAAGGGCGCGTGATATTTTAGAGCTGGGGAGAAGAGCCACAGCTGCTTTCTTTTCCCTAAAACAAATGACAGGACTGTGAGAACACACTGACCTTTCTTCAGTGCAATTAAATGCCATACAAATAAATAGCTAATTCTGTTTAGCAGCATTGCTGCTTTTAGTTCCCTGTGGCCATAACGAGGTAAAATTCCCCTTTGCTGATCTGACCATGTGTTGACACATTTAAGGCTGTGGCATGCAAAGGAAAGGCCCTGTTTGCTCTGTCCCTGAGCAAGGATGTCTTGTCCTCGCTCCAAACTCTCACGTATGATTTGGAAAGGCAGCTGAAGGGCAGGCGTTGCTGCCTTTCCAAAAGGCAAGGAGTGGGGAGGGCGAGAGGAAAGGTTGTGCACCCCCACAATGTCTGGGATGGTTCCTGCTATGCAGGTGGAAAATCGGAGCAGTGACTGCCCCACCAGCACACACTACAAACCTCCTCCAAATAAGGGGCATGTTCAGAGAGCAGCATCTCTGAAAATTTATTGCAAGCGGTCTGGTAGCTCCACCTCCTATTAATTTTTGTTTGACTTGCAAAGATTGTTGTAAAGACTCTGGTTCAGTATATATTGATAGTATCTGCGGGTTTTGAAATTATAATTAAGTCTATTTTGTGCCATTCACATGTTCATCCATAGGGCTGAAGTCTTCCTCTTCTTGAAAAAGCCCGCCCCATCCCGCATTTCACGCTGGCATCCGGGGCTGGAGCATGATCAGCCTGTGGTTATGGCACAGCTCCAAGCTACTCAGGTGATTCTCTAGAGATTTTAGCTGCTAAAAATCAACAAAAGTCTCTACTGAGCATGTGCAAATAGTAATTTCACAAATGCATTTAGCACGTCCAAATTTGAACAGATTTTCATGGGAACTTCAAAAGGCATATTCCAGCGTAAAATCCTTCCGCATCCCCCTGTAATAGTCAAAAATTTAACAGAGCAGATTGCCGTTCGTTTTTTAACATAGGAAATACTGCTTGCATTCTTTTTATTTTTCCCCTCAGAAATCTCTGATCTATATTACTTGAATGTTTTCACAATTCACCCTAACAAAATTTCAGGCCAATAAAAGCAACTACGAAGGTAGTCCTGGATTTAAGACAGTCGTCTCTAAAGACCTGGATGATGTACCCATTTCTACCTCGCTCACAGAGTTCCTACACCATGTGCCAGCATTTCTGAAGTCATTAATAGATGCAAGCTGCTCATGTTGGGGTACCACTCTGGCCATAGAGGGGTGCTGAGCTCCCCCAGTCACATCTGGGCAGCGTAACAGAGAAAGCACCCTGGGGCATGAAATACCCAGTTCTGCATCATCAAAAATTGCGTACTGCAAAATTAGTGTGTTTTGGTGAACTTTCTGTTTGTGACTCAGCACTTTCCTCTGTAAAGCGGCAATAATGTCACCCTTCTCCTAAATTAATGCTAAACTGATGAATGCCATAGACAAGCCTGAGAGGAAATTAGTCATTGCCTCCAGAGCAGTGTTTGAGTAGTTTGCTGGAAATAAAATATCGAATAGGTGCTCTTTAAAGGAGCTCTGTACTTTGCGCCTATGGACACTTTGGGAAAAAAAGGCGTGCGAATATTTAGCTTAAAGGTCGTATAACCATGTATATGCCCAAARGATTCAAATTAAGATTGTTCAGGTAAATATAATTTGACATTTCCAGGCTATGTATTACGCAAAGATTGCATATGTAATATCTTTATGCTCCATGGTCACCCTGAATTCCAGATTTTGGGGCCGTAACCTCAGAAAGGACAGTCTCTGGTGGTATTATATTGCTCCGGGGCCACCTACCCGTCTTCATGGTCCTCCCTCCTCCTCCTCGAACCGAGCTGCCAGCTGGACCACGCTCTTGGGGGAGTTTTGTATTAAAACTAATCAAAGGGACACCTTCGACTCTAGCCCTTCCCGGTGCGATGATTGGCACTAGGCTCATTCACCAAGTTTATCATTTTTTCCCCTCCTTCCACAGTCAAAGCTTCAAAGATTCAGTTCATCCTTATCTTGGACCAAAGGACTGCATGAAGGCTGACTTGCTCCCTGTGCCTAGGGAGGCCAGCCACGAGTCTTTCTTTCTAGCTGACCCCAAAGGCCGTGGTTTGAGCGTGGCCAACGTAGGAAACATCAGATGCATTTGCTGCTCTTCCCACCGCCCTTTGTCTTCTCTTCCTCTGCCTTTCTGCACCGCTCTGCAGCGCACCAGGGCTGGATGTGCTGTTTGTCACCTGCAAACTGGGGAGGGACTTTACTCAGGGAGCCACGACAGTCATTAAGTGCTCGGCAACTTCCCACGGCCTGCCATGAACAGTTGTTATCAGCGCTAATTGATCTATGGAGGTATTAATTGCAAGAAGAAATGCTTACTGGAAAAGCACGTCTGTCTCTTACCTTCTTCAGGAGCAGCTTCTTGAGATCCTTACACAGGACCTATGAATAGCCACCAGGAATGGGCAGATGGAGAAATGGGTTTAGTAGCTCCTCTGCAAAGCTGATAAATAGCCCTGAATTAATATATATATGTATATCCATACATATTTAAGAGCCTGATGATGAGGTGTGCAGCTTTTGTCGACTCCTTTCACGCCTCCGACAAGTCCAGGATCCCAGTCTTGTATGTATCCCAGGATCTCTGTATGGCTGAGACCTTCCTGACATCACCCACACCCACGTTTGTCCTCTCTGAAATGGAAACCTGSCTATTTCTTGCTGTCTGGGGTGGTATCCCACGGGCAGTCTGATTTTCTCCCTCTCCCACATGCTTGTTGAGCACTCCCTGTCCCGTATACGCTCCACTGATCCAGCACAGCCAGCTGGATCCTGACCTGGGGTCCTAACCCCGGCTGAAACGAAAAACAATCACACAAAATCTCTTTAGGGTGATCAGGACTATGATTCAAGTTCATATTTTAAAGTTGAACTTACAGAGTATAAATGCTGGCCATCAACCAAGGAGAACTCAGGAAACTAGATATTTTTGGTAATTACAATATACTGGAAAAAGACATGCAAATTCCTTTGTTGAGATTTGTTCCTACCACACAAGCAAAGTAGCTGTGTTGCCATTTTATTTGTCATTTCAACAGATACAACCTATTAATTATTTGTGGCATGTTCAAGAGTAAACACGCACTCCGGGGAGGAAGCGAAGGCTTTTTAAAGTTCAGCTGTTTCTGGCTCCCTTCTCCTATGCATGAATGTCCTGGGAGCACCACAGCCAGGGCCACAGTGCAAACAGGAATTTGTGTTTGTTTGCACTTTTATCACCAGTGTATAGGTAAAGGTATTTTTTCAGTCTGTAGTCCGATATTCTGYGCTCAAAGTAAGAGAAGCAGGAAAATGTTTCTACCTTGGCAGCATCATCTCCGCGCAGCTCTCTTGACTTTSCTAGCAATTGGCAGGGACAAATCTGTGGGCAGAATTCCTCCTTGTTCTCATCCCCAAACCCACAAAACTCTTGAACTAATTTTATTTTTAATTTAATAAAAAAAATTAATGCTTCAAGTAGGAAACATCTGAGGACAAGTTTCAGCTCGAAGCACTTTATTATGGCTGAGTTTTAATCTTCGGTGCATAAGAAGGATTAGGCTGAGAACACTGACATCACCTTAAATATAGCAGCATGAATATGCCACTGTAATAAATCTTTTCAGCTTTTAATTTCAATTCAAGAAAAATGTTGGTTGAAAATATCTTCTTTCCCAGYAACCTTCCCCTGTCTCAAACGTGCCCCCATTCCCAGACACCATCTGAGGCAGCCCTGTCAGTCAGGAGGGTGAGGAGRTGCTATCTCCACCCGACACAGCGCGCCTCGAAACCATCTTTTGCAGATCCAGATATAGCACCAAAATGCTGTTTTTACCTGTTGCAACYGCCATATGGGGAGAAGGGGTGATAAAGCATCTTGTTAAGCCGTAACAAAAAAAGTTTGACCAGTAAAACCTGAGCTCACACTGGGAAAACTTCCCCCTCACAACTTTTTTGGGGAGACATCGCCAAGGGGGAGCTGGCCTCGGTGGTGGCTCCCCGGCTGTGCTCGGCAGGAGTTTGCTCCCGCAGCTCAGGAGGGGGATGGGACCCAGCGAAGTATCCAGGAAGGGGAAATTTGATTTATAAGTGAAGCATCAGCAGATGTCTTAAAAGGTCCCCCGAGAGTTTGTAATACTCTGCAAGAGCCGAGAGTAATAAAATGGAATAAAATCGATTACGGAGCCAAGTTTCTATCCTGACTGCCACACCTGGAGGAAAACGCACACGGCTTCTTGCAGGCTGGAGGGACTCTGCAGCTGGGGTCTGAATGCTTTCCTCCCCCAAAGGCAAGAAGCTGGGAATGGTCCAACACAAGCTGAGGTCTGATGACCTCCACCAAGAGGGCACGTGCTTCCCCAGGTATAGGAAACGTCCTCCCGACCGCTCCAGTATTGCTCGGCACTTTTTGCCATTACCCAGGGAGTTTAATTATCTCTTATGTCTTCAAGATATCGTGGGACTGCAGATATGTCCGGAGGTTTGCATGGTGACTGGAGTGAAGATAATATCTAGGTTTCTTGCAGAAATGCCAGATGTTCAGAAATTGGTTTACAAATTTTGTGCTCACAGAATATTTGCTGGTTGTTTTTTATGAATCGGCGTTATAGTTGTCATAAATGGAGTGCTATAGAACCAGTTACTACAGTACATAGTTATCATCAGTTTTGGCCTGCAAGTGATGTGCTAGTAGTATCCTCTCTGGCAAGCGATGTGGAATGTTGCATGACTCATTTTGCTAGCAAAAAAAAAACCAAAACAGCCACGATATCATCCATCTTTCACTGCATATGGAGTATTATCACCAAGTGTCAATGGGAGCACCCAAAGCTTTAAGGCTGGCCCGATAACCCACCTCCCATCCAAGACATGTGCAGGACGAACATGTGGAACGGCACCGCTGATCACTGCTCTGGCAGCCAGCGTTAATGGGACGGTTTCGTGGAAAAGCGCAATTCACAGCATTTGTGGGTGAACATATGCAAATCAGCCCATAAATCAGGCTGATGAAGCTGCAGCAGCCACCACAAACCAAAAATAAGTGTCTCTTTTCCCTTTAGGCTAACACTAGCACTAGCTGAAGTAACAGCTGCACGAGCCTGATGAGACCCAAGAAGGCCATTAGAGTCTCTGTCTGCGGTTTCGAGCATAGTGGACTGAATGCAAAACCCTCTTCGCAAATTTGTGGTCCTACTAATTTTTTTTTTGTTAGTTTGATCAGCATTGTGCTGTTGCATATGTTTTCCCAAAAGGGTCTATACTGGGCTGTTACCTACATGGTGGGGGAAAAAACGACTTTTTGCGTTATAATTCCTAGTTTGAAATAAACATTGCAGTCATTTAAAACAGGCTCGGTTTAGAGTTGGTAAAATCTTTGGTTTAGCCTGATCTGTCTCCTTTAAGGCTGTCAAACTGAAATGAATTAAAATGCACAGAAAATTATTTAGAAAAGAAAATGCAACTTTGCAATTTGACTCTGCTACAGGGATAAAGTTTGAAGAAATGATGAACAGTTTGGGTGTCTTCCGTCTTGGGAGCCTGAGGTCAGACTCATTAAAGAGAAACAATTTTCAGAAAATATTGAACACCCGCCTCTGGAAAACCTGTTCTCTGCAGGTAGCTAAAGATGGGCCCTAAACTCACTGGTCTGTTTGAAAGGCTCAGCTTAGCCTTAAATTAAAAAAAAAATAGTAAGTAAACCAGGTACAATGGAGTAACTGTGATACTCCACATGCAGAAAGGCAAAAAGATGCTTTGACGAAGGGATGCACCGGTGTAAAGGCAGTGGTGATGCTCATGTTTGAAGGAGATGAGGTGGAAACAAACATTATTCTGGGCTAGGAACAGTAGACACAGAGTAGTGGTGGAACAAGAGGGAAAGGTGGCCAGTCCTCACCGGTTATGTAGACAGAGACCAAGTCCAGGGTCTTGGGACTTGTTGCTGCTAGTTCTGAAATAATGCGAATTTGAGGAACTCTGTTTGTATTTTTAAAGGGATCTGGCTGGTTGACTTCCTTTCAAGATGATCATTTTGATGATGTTGGGATTCTGCTGCTTTAAGAAAGATGAATTAGGGAATTTGAAGTCTTAGATGTGCATCTCATCTTTTAATTTATATTTAAATAAATAAATAGTCGGTAATAAAAACAGAGTGGTTTGGTGTCACTTCCAGAGCTGAATAAAATGCTGAATCTAGCTAAAACCCACTGATGGTCAAAAATAAGCTAGGAGTTTAAAATTAATCCCATTATTGCGCTCTAAAACATTATTGATAGGTGTAGGGGTTTTGGCAAATCCTGTTGTTTCAACACTACCCTTTCTCCTAAATATTTCATAGCCAGTTTTTATTTCTTTTATTAAATAGTCACTTCAGAAGAAAGATAAACTCCCTATTAGTGAAGTTCAGAAGCACACGACCTGCAGGGTCTAGCAATGAGGATTTTTAAAGGGGTCTGTAGGAATTAGCAGCTGTAGCAAGGGAGCGGAGAGGAATCGCTGGGCGTGAGCGGTGCTTCGGGCTGGGCACCGCCGCATCACCCCATCGCTGTGCGGGCCCCGGCACACGGCTGCACGTTACTGCCGTATGATAATGTTGCATTTGCAAGACGATAATGTCATGCTGATCAATTCAGAACCACAGAAGACCATATTCTGTAATCCCTATGCGCGCGGAATAATAACCGCACTTTGCAAGTAGTCCCATTCATTCCAGTGGGACTCTCTTGTAATCAATATATTTGTTTCCAAATTATAGTGTTATTGGTCCAACTTGATCTTTATTCCCGTTAACCAATTGCATGTGCAGAAGGCCTGGAAACGATGCCACAGCGAGGGCTGCTCTCGTCCCACTCCCATTGTTCCAGGACTCCAGTCCTCGGAGTTATTGTTCAAGCTGCCAGTTATCTCCGAGTGCTCCCAGCAGATGTTGGGGGGAGGGGGGATTTTTTTTTTTTTTTTAAGAAGTTTGCCTATTTAAGGACCAACCCTGACGAGAGATTAATTCTGTTTGCTCTCCCCTGCACTGTGTTTTGTCTCTTTAAGTTGGAAAATATTTAGAGAGGAAAATATGTTTTCTTGCTGTTCAAAATAATAATAATTTGCCAGTGGAAATTTATTACTGACTTCAAAGGGAGCCCTAAATTTGCTGATAGGAAATAAGGGGCAATCCTGCTTTCACTACAGTCAGCGTAGCTATTCTTGCGGGGTTTCGTGGGCACTGATTTGAATGCAGAGCTGTCCACAATACGATATTTCCATTCTGTGAGCATCCTCCAAAGTTCAGCATTTTTTATTGTCTGTGGTGGAACAAAACAAAAAAAGAATTTTGGGCCGGTTTTTGAAGAGATAGGATTGTGTCAAAATATTAGTTTTCAAATCAAAACCTAGCTATCGTAAGAAGCTTTCTTAGATTTGGGACTGTTGGATTATCTTAATAAATAGAATAGTCTTCTGGGCCATAACCTGATCTCCAGGGTTGCGGTCTTAGTCATAAAGGATGCAAGGTTCGAGCTCCTTCTCAAGAAGAGCTTTTCACTCTACATCTTCTGCTTGATGATCCACTCAACCCCAAATCAAGTGATGGAGTATGACAGCTCTCTCTTTTCTGCTCTCTCTCATGCGTACATGAGAAATAAACAGGGAAGCCCACAGGAAAGCTGGTTGGTATGGATTTATCTCCATGCAACATTTTTGCTTTAATGATCCATCCTGTTTTGGTGACATTTCATGAAGATGGCGATGTCCCAGCCTGTTCTGCTTCAGTGAAGGTGAAGGTGTAGAGCACCTCGACGAATGAAGCCGACGGGATCCACATGGAGAGCTCATCTCCTACACTTGGAAGTTCACAACCCGTCCAAAGGGACCTTCTTGGCTTAGCTCCCTTCCTAGCCGTAACCTTATTGCTGAATATTTAACCAGAAACAAAACAGAAAAAAAATTAATCCATGCCATGCCTTGATTAGGGATTAGAAATGTTAACCGGCCAGTGCCTTTTTCTGCAGGGGTATGCAGCCCCTATACCTTTAATTAGAGTAGCCTGTGGTACTCGCCATAAAGCTGATAAGTAATAAATAGCTGCCTTTGTCACATGCAAGTTCAGCATTGTGAAACGGCACACGGACGGCTTTAAAAAGCCTTTGATTAAACCCAGCACTACAGTAAATCTACAAACACAGAGGAAAGAAAAGAAGCTATTTAGTCTGTGCCAGTTCCCGGCATTAAGTATGCAAATTTCTCGGTGTCTTCAGCTCCCAAGAACAGCAGGCGCTGAATGCAGCAGCAGCAGCAAGCGGCACGACATCATTCATTTCAATCATTAAAACAAAAGCGGGATAAATCGCTACCTAATTTGTAAAATATGCTTATCATATAGGCTCTTTGGTCTTTAAGAAAAGCACCAGCTGAATGAGAATCACTGAATTATTTTGGAAAAAAAAAATGCTTGAATCAATTCTGGTTTTCCCCCTCTCCCAATGATTGTTCTTTTCTTTCTTTTCCCTTTCTTTTTCCTTTCTTTTCCTTTCTTTTTCCTTTCTTTTCCTTTCTTTTTCCTTTCTTTTCCTTTCCTATCCCTTCCCTGCTTCTTCCCCTTTTCCTTATTTCCCTTTCCCTTCCCAATTTCAGGTGAAACCAATCTGTAGCCTTCCCTCAAGTTCCCACCCCAAGCCACAGGAAAACCAGAGTCTTTTTTCCTGAACGTGCACAGCTCGATATTCCCAGGTCTGTCTCCTCTCTCCTTTTAAAAAAAAAAAAAAAAAAAAAAAAAGTGGCTAACACCAGCCAAAGCCCAGCCAGGAGCTCTGTGCCGAGCATCACCCATCACCCCGCTTCCACCGTGCCCTCCAGCAGCCCCCGCTGCCACCCCTGTGCCGTTGGTCAGCCATCTCCATTCCTCCCTGCATGGAAAATACATATCCAAATAGCCTGATCCTGCAACCTGCTGGGAGCTGCCTGCCGAGGGAGCCCGGCCGGGTGGCATTCCTCACCCCTGCAGAGAGGGACCAGGCTGTCTCTGGCCTCTTTCCCTGTTCCCGGGTGCTCAGCTCGGACACCATCGCTCTTTACACACAGCAGCAGTGAGGATTATCGGTACACCGGGAGCATCACCGCTGGATCCCTAAAATTCAGATTCTACCCCCCCTGAATGCATGGTGGCCTGCAGGTAACTTATTTTCCCAATTAGACTGTTCCTTTTACATGAACCAAGTCACCAGCTTCTCTTTGGCCCGTGGCTACTTGGGTGGACAGGAACGCTCCTGCTAAGGCTGCCCCTATAACATGTCGCTGCTTCTGCGGCTCCTCCGCCTCCGCTCCGCGACGTGTGTGCGAGAAGAAGCGGGGCCAACAGCCCTGCTCTTCTACGAAAAGTGTCCTTCGATGATTTACCAGCTGTTCAGCCATTCAGCTGTTAAAGGATAGTGCCTCTGGCAGTACAGCTCCCCACCGTTGTTATGCTGGGGCGTCAGCAGATGGAGCATATCATGGTTATTGAAGTTGGATACAGTGACTGTCAGAAGCCTTACACTGCCTGGCATATGCAAATAGATCCCAGGCATCTCGTTGTGTCTTGGGCTGGCCACGTGAAAAAATATTAAAAGAAACCCACTGGTTAGGGAGACCCACAGGTCGTAGCTTGGATGTTACCGTGCAATAGCTACCGCGCAATTCACGGTGGTAGAGAAGCCGGGGAAGGAGGAGTTTTCAAAAGTAGTAGGTGTACGACTGGCCGTGCAAAATGCACACCCGATGGCAGAGCAAAAGCTGCTGGGACAGGACAGGTGCGATAGCAGAGCCACGGCTGGGTGCAGCACCCACAGCCCCCACAGCGCCTGGAGGCTGTTACCAGAACAGGGGTTTGAGTGAAATATTGGATGCACCTCGGCTGCTTGTGCCACCTTTTACTTCACTTTGGTATCAGTTTAATTCGTCATTGGCAGAACACTCAAGAAAGGGGAATTAAATGCTAGCTTATCTCTAGGGTTCTTCAGGGTGGCTGCGTGTCACCCATCCAGTGAGCAGATGAACAAGCCAAGTGCATGAAAAATCCAGCCCAAATTGGTGCAGCTTGCTTTTGCGTGTAAAGTCCATGCCTCTGTACATGGAGCTCGTAGTCCTGCCACAGTTTCTACCAATTTAATGCCATCTTCTACAGGCAGGCCTTATATCATTCCAGCTGAGTCTGAGAAAGGATTTTCAGCCCCAGTGTCTGTAGGATGGTGACTCTTAGCACTGATGTATTGGACAGCACTGGAGATGTTCTTGCATTAAACAGCATCGTTGCAAACCACCTAAAAAATGTAGTTTGACACTAAAGCGTTGCATTCAGATATATGATAAGGGACCACTGAGATTAAGTATGGTGATGTACAGGTATCCCAGGTGTCAGTGCCCCGGAGCTATCCCATGACTTGGCAGATGCAGCAGAGTATAACCCCCCTCTTCTTCCATGGGGCAAGTTGAGCAAATGATGTTTTCTTTCCCAGCAACGCCTGGCATTACAGAAGAGCTACCCAGAGAGATTTCTTTGCTTCTCCTCTGGAGATGAAACATGTTCTCCTCTCCTCCCGTCTGCTCTGCTTCGTCCTGGCTCTGTGGAGGGTGTGAGTGGAACCACAGCATCCCAGCGGGCTGCGCAGCGAAGGGATGGCTCGGGCTCGGGCACATCAAATCTCCCCTCCTCGGCCCGGCAGTCTCCTGGCACTCTCTGCCATGCAAATGCCTTTCCCAGCTACTGCCTGCTCCTGCGCTTCATCCTTGGCTCCTTCTGCAACATCAGAGGAACATAAAATGGGGGAAGGGAAGAGAAATAACATCCTGAATATTATGCCTTCTAATTAGGCTGGCAGCGATCAAACAGCTTTTCAGGAGCACACTGTGTTAGGCTTGCTGGCACGGGGCTTTCCAGCCACGTGGGTGATTTCTAGGGGAAAAGCAAGATCCATCCTCGTGGAAGCATCCGTGATCTCCTGGGGTCACAGGGCGGCTTTAACTGATCCAGAAAGACCTGGAGAAAGAAGTTGAAATCCAGATTCCTTCTCCATCTTTGGTTACAACGTCCTCACCGCAAAGGGACTTGTAGAAACTTCAGCAGCACAAGCTGTTCCTGCGATGTTGTTGTATAAATATGTTTTATGTATAAATATGCATTTGAATCCGTGTTTGGACTCAAACCTGCCTGTTCATCCAGCTGTCGAGTAACCTCTGCAAACAGCAGGGTCCTTCGTGACAGATTGAAACCAAGAAAACCACTGCCTGTTCTGCAAAACATATTTAATTTGTTAAAGAGATGGGAACTTTGCTGAATTAATAAGACGTGCTAGAGAAGGGAGCTGCTCTCCGAAGAGCTGAATCCTGGTTACAAGTGCAGTTTGCAGCTTGCTGGTAATCCTGCAATTAAAGCTACAGTACCAGCATATCACAAAAATGGGATTTGCATAATTTGAAATTTGAGGAAAATCTCTAAATACTTTAATTTTGATAGAAACTGTTTCCACTGCTGACATGTGTCTACACCTATAATTTCAGTTGATAAATTGCTGTAATTTCTCCTCCATTTCATGTTCTTTCTAACATTAATTGTCAGTTGTAGAGTAAAACAGTAGAAAGAGAGAGAGAGGGAGAGAATAATGTCATTGTGCTTTTGTGGTGTGAATAGCCTTCTGAGGAATGATTATCTTCCACACAGATGCAAATTAAAAAAAAAGAGAGAGAGAGAGAGAGAGACCTCTTGGCTTGCACAAAACTACCACGATGGGCATCTATGTCCCACAGCAAGGTAGGGAAGCAAGGGGTTAAAGCCACGTAAAGCTACCTGGGAGTGGATGTGGCCATTTCCCAGGCTGCTGGAAGGAAAGACGGACTTTCCACTGGGATGTGGAGCTGCGAGGATGCATGGTGGTACACAGCGGGGCAGGAGCAGGCCTGAGCTGCAGCATCCCAGGGCTTGAATCCTCTGGTCCAGCCGTCTCCTGCCCCAAGCAAGACCCTCGCAGGGCCGTCAGCAGCAACGGGTTTCCCACCTGGTTGGGTTTCCCAAATCGAGGAGGATAAAGGCAAGCGGAGAGTCCCTGTGCGGCACCTCCTCCACCCTGGGTCTGCTCCCCACGCCACCTCCCCAAACGCCACTTTTCAAGCTACTTTTAAATAAAACACCCTTTCAAACAGAGGGCTAGTGGTACTAAATTATTCTATTAATTTATTATTCATGATGAAAAATTATTCTAATAAACGGTGAAAAATTATTCTAATAACATTCTATCCTATTAATATTCTGCAGCCAAGCAGTTAAACTCACTTCCTGTGGCTGCTCCCCTCCTTAGCGCTGATCTATTTCTTACAGAGTTTATTGAAATTAAAATCTGCTTCTTTGGAAATGTGCTGCATTTAACAAAACCAGTGGGGGGAGATGAGCTGTGAGCGAGGGGAGAACCAGGCACCGATTTTTCCCTGCTGCTGACAGAGCGAGGGGTTGCACGGGGCGGTGCGAGCGGAGAGGATCCGTACGGCAGCAGGCGGGAGACGGTCCAGCCCGGGTCACTTGGGTGCTGTCACCCTGTAGACCATTAACTTTTAGCACCCGGTATTGCTAATCCAGTGTCTCCCTACATTTCTCAGTGCAGGGAGAGGGCTCCTTGCCTGTCCCCTTCCCTTGGCCGGTGCCCTTTCAAGCTCCACTCCTGCACCTACCTGGAAACCCTGAGCTCGCGTCTCTTCTCACGCCCGTTCCTCGCTGCAGAAACCTCCCTAAAGCCCAAGCCGAGGCCTGGACATCAGCCTCCACGGGAATGAGTGGAGCTGGTAGCCAAATCAAGGACAAGGCTGGGGACCCTGCTGTCACCCAGACCACGGGGCCAGTCCCGGCAGCATCCCGCCTCCCCTCCTCCCCGCAGCCTCCCCGTGCGCTGGCACCACGCGCTTGCCAGGCTTCGTGCCAGAGATATTTTCCTAATGGTTCCTCTGCCTGCTTTGCTCGCTGCTCTCCTCGCCTGCCAGCTGGCTGGCGTGGTCCTCCGCCGTTGCGGGCAGCTGGGGAGGGGTTTCATGGGTATGCGGGGCTGGGGAGCCCTGCGTACAGGTGGCAGAGCAAGGTCCCCCGGGAGCCCACTGCTCCCCAGCAGGACCCGAGGCATTTTCTGGGTCCCCGCTCAGGGCAAAGGGATGTGGGAGGCTGTGACGGGGGAATTCCTGGTCCCCAGAGCCCGCAGGTCCGCACAGCCGTCAGAGATGCATTGAGGAAACATCCTGCAGAGAGGCTGCAGAGAGGCGTCTCAAGGGCTGTAGGTAACTCGGGGCTTCTCTTGCAACTGGATCCAGTGTTTGAATGATATTGGAGGGTGGACAGCAGATAAGCAGGTACCACTGGGCACCTCTGAACCTGCCTGACCAACCACTAAGGTGCCATATCAGCCGGCTTTGCTCTTCCTGCCATCCATGCGACTCAGAGGAAAAAAATCTCTTACTTTGCAAAGGAGCAGCACGTCCATGTCTGTGGGTCTGTTGGCCGCAGGTGTTGCTTTCCCCAAAGCTTCTCTGATCATCCTTGGTTCTGTCTGCACAATATCTACTCCATACCGCAGCCAGATCTTCTTCTGACCTTTTCTTGTTCCCATCTTTTTTCTGATTGCCTCTACAAACCTAATAATTCCTTGCACAAACGTATCGCCTCCTACCTGCGCCTCCCCAACTGGCACAGGTAGTTACACCAATTGCATGGCAAATTAGATGCACAAATGTCTGTTAAATGTTCCTGTGACTCTAAGTCCTAATAAAAAAGCTAACCTCCAGGTGACATTATTACAGCTTTAACAAGTAGAGTGCCTTAGTAAAAGGACTTCATCTCAAAGGACTTTCACTGGAGCCATCTTCTTCTTTGTGCGTTCCTCCCTCGCAGCATGGGTAATTAAAAGACCAGCCACAGCTCAGAAGATTCCTTAGCTTTTGCGTTTGAGGATATCTTTCACTCTATTTTTTCCCTCTTCTCTGATGGCATATTAGATCAAGCCATTAAGCAACATCCTCTGTTTCTCCTGAGAATATTCATCAATAATAATGAATAGTACTTGCTCCAGGGCTGCCCCCTCCTTGCCCAGGAATATCGCTGGCACGTGATACAACCCTGTTGGAATAACTCTGGCATTTGTTTTTATTTCTGGGATTCATTTAATGTGTAATTTTTTTTTTCTCTCTGGGACTGTGGAGGCCTCGCTTTGTTCTGGGTTTGGAAGCAGACAGTTGGCTGAAGCTGAGATTTTTTTTCTGATCCAGTGGGGAAAAGGGTTTACATCAAAGTAATGCACAAGTGGAAACTCCTTAATACCGATTGACTGCGCCAGTGTGCAACTGCCTTACCTTAATTACACGTGGACTCGGCTGTATCAGTGAATAGCTCCTTTTGCCCCAGTACAATATTCTTATTTAGCGGGCTTGTATGACAGCAGAACAAAGCCAAAATATTTTAAACAGAGTTTCTTAATATTGGGTTATTTGCTCTAAACCCAGATGGCAATCTGAGAGTCACGCACTGAGCAGCTGTAAAGGGGCACTGTGGGGAAGCGTAGCTTCTCTGAGGGATTGTCCTGCTCCTGTTCAACAGATGATGGAGGAAACCCTGAAATAATAATTCAGTGAGTAAAATAAAGGATTGGATTCAGGAGCACTCCAGAATTAGGAATAGGAGCACACGTCTAGAGCCTCTCTGAGCACCAGAGAAGCTTGTGCTGGTCTAACTCTGTTTGTGCACACCAATCTTCTTTGCCCTGGTGATTTTCTAGATGGAGTCAGACTATGAGCAATGTAAATCTTGCTTTGCACCCTTCCAGCATGCCTGTTGCATAAGGGATTTTCAAGGAAGTAACTACATCAATTGCACAAAGGGAAATTATTGCAGACAGTACCTTAAGCTCCATTTGCCTCATACCGCTTATTTCTTCCTTCTCCGAGAAGTTAATCAAGAGCTTTAATTCATTCATGATGGTAAAGTTTTTCAGCCGACCTAGCACACGTGCAGCCACCCGGTCCTGCCCCACTCCATCACCGGGACGGTCCCCGTTACTCGTGGACTTGAAGGCATGAGGGGTGCAAGAACTGCCTCAGACCCAGCCGAAACCTGCTTGTGCACGTAACTAAGAAGCTCTTGCTCCTGAGTTCCCATGTTGACCCCGGCCCCTGTTTGCCCGCGGTATTGCATGAGCAATTGCTGCAGACAAGGGACTCCACCACTCCCAGCCTCATTTGATAACCGGGATCAGGCACTTTGGGCTCTCTGGGTTTTTGTTAGGTTGCTGTTCTGGCATTATTTTTTTTTTTTCAAGCATGATTTTAACTTTTGCAAGGTGAGCACTTGTCCCCGAGACGATTTTCGCAGCGGTGAAGGGCAGAACCCCCCTTTGGTGCCGGAGACTCCCTCGCTGCTCTCGAGAGCCTCTGCGCATCCCGCCTCGCCGTCCCGCTTTCATGCGGCACGGTGCCTCTTCATGTGGGCATGTTTATCTCCTCTCAGTCCTTACCCATTGGTGCATCTCTCAGATAAAGTGCTTTTACTCAGATTGTGAAACCCACTGTAGTCCTGTCTTTGTTAAGAAGATAAGCTACAGCAGGAAAGCAGCAGCAAGAAAAAAAAAATTCCTCTAGTGTGTTATATCTTTCTCTCCCAAGGAATATCACACAACTTGGACAGCTACTGTGATGCTAATATACAAATCAAAACTCTGAGAAGCAAAATAGAAACATCCAACCATATTAAATAAGTTTTTTTGTGTGTTTGAAAGCTCACAAAAATCTAGATATTAAATTGATGTCCTGGTACTTGTGCAGTGTAATGGGCAGATTCAATTAAAAGAAGAAAATATGTCCAGCCTGTAGTGTGGGCTAAGCAGCAATAAAAAAGCAAATCAATTTTTCAGGAGTTTCAAAGCCTCTTGCAGATTTCCAGAAGGCAGAAGCCAAAAATATATTTATTAAAAAAGACCCTAGGGGCTCAACAGTGTCATTTTAGCCAGACTACTGCACCTTCAATATGAAGAACTGTCACTATATTTTGAGAAATACTTTGTAAATAATCCATTTATATGTATAGATATAACATGTTATATATGTATAGATAAATGCATATGCTTATGTGGCATATATTTAATGTCGTTGATTATTTGATAGAGGTGCAATGGTATACTGCAAAAAACCACAGATCAAGTTAAGTTATAGTCATTTGTGTTCTCAGATACCCAGCGTAACAGTAGCGTGTGGTTTTCTATATAGCGTTAAATTAGGGAATTGTATACATATATACGTGTGAGAGTGTGTGTGTATATACATTGTGTATATATGTGTGTCTATATCTATGTGTATGTATGCACGCCCATACATTTAGATACATGTGCTGATGGATTATTTGTAGAATATTCCTGATGTAACCACACCAAACCTCCTGGTTTGAGGTTCTTAGCTTTGCCATCACTGTTTTCTTTAAGTGGAAGGTGCATACGGAGCTGCTCAATGTTCAGGACTGAAACCAGAGTTTATCCGGCCAGTCCAGTGCAGAACCAAGACTGGCAGCTCAAACTTCCCTACTTTCCTAGACACCAATCTTTAGAAATCTAGGGGTGGGGGAGTCCCCACCTCCCTTTTGCTTTTTAATCCTATTCCAGCAAGATGTCCACAGCCAAAACACAGTTGTGACCCCATTGAAATCAACTGCAAAACTGCTGGGTGGATAGAAGAAGGGTTTCCACCAAAAAAATTATTTTGAGGGATCCATTTGAGCTTTTGCTCACTAGTTAGCCGGATCAAATCTAGAAATCAAGAATAGCGAATCCTGCTGCCAGCCATGGACTCAACCTGCTTCTGGTTAATCCCTCACAACTTCTTCTGCACGCTCACCTATCCGTTGTGACAACAGGGACACTTCGCCATCCGGCCAGCTTGTAACACTTGCATGAGGGATTTTTATGGTCTCTTTTCTTCCCCCCTTTGTTTTTTGTCACCGTTGTTGCTAGAAACAGGTGATCATAAAATGTTTCACCGTGTTCAGGCAGCAAACTGAGAAAAAATAATTTTCTCTTCTTACACTGAGCCACAGATTTATTTCCCTGAAGAAACCCAAGTGTGACTGCAAAGATTAAAAAAAAAAGAGGGGCAAGCAGCATGGTGGTGATGATTAAGGTGCCCTTCCAAGAAATAAATAAATAACCCCAACCTCCTGGCACCTCCGCGGAGGTCTCACTGCGCCCTGCGTGTCACACCGGCTCGCTCTATAATCAAGACGGGGAAGGGCTCAGCAGAGCGAGGACCTCCCATTTCAGACCCTCAGTGCTAGAGACAATATATGCCCAGCTGGCAGGATGGATATGTTTTTTATTTAAAACACCGACAAACACGCACACAGAGAGAAAGAAACCCTGCAAAGCCAAATTTGCTTCTAAATCTATTTACGTTTTGCGAGACTCAAGATCACCTTGAACCATCTTTGCTGTTTCCTTTCCCTTTTCCTTTGAAGTTGCAAGTTCTACATAAGCCCTTCAGAAAAAAAAAAAAAAAGAAAAAGGAAAAAAAAGGGAAAAGAAACCAAAGAAGGAAAGGGAAAAAAAAGGACATGTATAAAGAAGCTATTTGTGACATGTATTTTTTAATACTGACATTTTAAAAGGTTGAAATGTTATGGCGTCTTTTGCAAAGTTATGCCATTTAAACAAGATAACATGGCATTTTACCATTAAAGAAAAGACCCTCTTTTTTACTCGTACCTTTGAACAGTTTATCATTTTGCAATAATATCCTTCAGCTATGTAGCGCTCTGTTCTTTTTCAAATGGAGGACAACATCTCTTCTAATTGTGCTTATGATACCAATTAGCATTGGGGTTTTCTGCTTTTATTAATAAACAGCCTTTCTAAGAGCACCGTGGCTGTCCTAAATATTTTTTCTCCTATATGGGATTCAGGAAGAAATTGTAATTAATTCCTCTTTCAGTGAAAAAGCAAAGCTATTTTTAAATTGCATGCCTGATTGAATTAACAAAGTGTTAGACAATTAACAGCCTTTCTTTTTATTTTTATGTTCTTTAAAATGCAGATTCAATTTAGTACTGTTTTCCCCTTCATCCTTTTCATGTGTCCTAATTGTTAGCTAAGTAGTGTCAGGACTGCGTGTTATCGGCCAAGGCAGGTGTCAGGTTTAATATTATTAAAGATGCAATTACTCCTTTCTCAAGCACAGCTTGTCAGTTTAGCTCATCAATGTATATATCAATACATTTTTAAATGGAAAAAAAAAATCTCTGTTTCCCGTCCATAATTATCTCCTTGGTATCTTGCCCCTTGTTTTGGAAATGTCTCTCTAACCTTAGTACGCAGGAGTCTTGGGAATATAATGAGATCTGACAGTCCTATGGAGCTGCACAGCCAAATTCTCCAGCATAGAATCACAGAAGCATTTAGGTTGGAAAAGACCCTTAAGATCATCCCAAAACCCAGCCTGCGAGTCTCCGAGGACACGTTCTTCTGCATCATCTCCCGGGGCCACCACTTTGAAGGAGGGCACCCGTGAAAGCTTGGAGGGAAAAAACAATAACTGAGGAGTTGGCTGATCTTTGACATTGCACCTGCGTCACGTAAGGGTGTTAGGAAAGTTGTAAGGGAAAATGTTGGTTTATGGTGCCAACACCCATAAAAGAGACGAGAATGAAGGGCTGGGAGTTCACGTGCTGCCGAGCAGAGCTCCGAGTATCTGCTCTGGAAGCATCGCAGGGGAAACCCTCCGAGTTACGTGGGGCCAGGAGTGGAATTCCTCCTCCTCTGTCCTTGGAAAGGCGGCGGGTTCAAAACGCCACCGTCCCCGGCTGCGACTTTTGGATTTGGGTTTTTCTCCAATCACCGTCGCAACAGACTCTCCCAGAGAATGCGGTGGATGGATGATTTAGTCGCTAAAAATCGGATTCAACATTAATCAAAACTGTCCACTAAATATGGCTTTAATTAATAAATCATTTTAGCTGGCAAAGGTGAAAACATTGAAATAGGATTTTTTTAATAAATTTCCTAAATTATATACTTCCAAAGTTTCAAAATAATGTTTTCTTTTCAGTTCTGGGTAGATTTTATTTTAAAGGAAGGTTTAGGAATCAGGCGTTTGATTTTGGATTGAGCAACGTGCTCCGTTTGACCCAAAATGAAGTACAGATGCACACATCCCTGCAATTTGGCCACCATTCAAAAAATCAATTCTTCTCAAAGCTTACACTGTGCCCCTTGAGGGAAATTGTTCTCTGACCATTCCTGATCAGATGAACCATGTCCTGAAGGGTATATAAGCCATGAACAGATAACAGTTTAACAGATCAAGTTATGGTTTATTCACACATCTTCTTCCAGCGTCAGCCCACCAGAGGTATTTTCACTCTGACACTTTCCTTTCCTATTAGTCTACAGCAAGCTCTTTTTCAAGATGGGTGCCCAGAAAATCCACAGCCCATATTTATTACCACCCCAACTTGCATCTTGCAGACTGGTCATTTCAGCGTGAGGATGATGCACGCTGCCAAGCCAGCTTCCATTGAGTCTGGAAATTTGCAGATCTTCTTTGCTGTGGGACCTAATCTGCAGCCGAAGAGCTTCCGAGCAAACCCAGCTGTGGGTTCTCCAGTTTAGAAAAATATATAAAATGCAATGGGCTATTTTACTGAAATCTAAACGTTTATGGAAAATATATGCTCCCTCACTGTTTTCTCGCAGAATGTCGCGATCGAAAAGCGTTTTCAGCAAAGGAAACTTTGAAAATATTTGGCTGAATGTGTGAAAAAATAGCTAATGCCCCTCTCCTCCCCTAACTCTTTCCACTGATGAAAACTAAAGTGCAAAAGCCTCCCCTGGCCCAACGCTGCTTCGGCACGTGCCGTTCCCTCCACCCTGGCAATGCCGCGACAGATTTCGGTGCCGCGGCTGGAAATCAGCTCAGGATCTGGCTGTGTTGCACATCAGCCGGCTGCTTTTGGGCTGGAAGCAGAGCGAGAAGAGAGGGGCTCGGGTTTGGGATCGTTACTCAGTTATTTCCAGGGATCCTTGATTAATGGCAGCGGTTCCCTGCTCCGGTGGGTCCCGCGTGTCCTCGCGTGGGCTCTCCACGCTCCCGCGGGTGCGCCGGTGGCTGCACGGGAGCCAGGTCGCTCCCGGAGCCGCCGCGGGATCCTCCGGCTGCCGGCTCGGCGGTGCATGGCTGGAGACTGACAACTAATGGTTAGTTTGCAAATAGCTGCATAAAAGATCAGAGGATAATGTGCGAGGGGCGGGGAAAGGAGAAGGAAGGAAGGGGAATGAGTGGTGGTACTTAAAGAAAATTGACTCCTGTTGAATTTTTATTTAGTTCAATATTAATTCTCAACCATAGAGTYCTTAATGCAGAATTTCACCCAGCTTTCACGCAGTATCAGGATCTGGTGGGGTGGTAGAAACTGTGACTGTAATTAAGAGGGCCACATATTCGTCTCAAACTTAACTTCTCCAGGCTTAATTCTCTTCTCAACCCAGGACAAATCAGAAATAATTTCATTTCCATTAATACATTTCCAGCCRTGTGAATCTGATGGAACAGCACGGCCCGTCAAGTCCTCCATCCCCTGTTAAAGGTATTACGTGTGCCATGGCATTACTGAAAATAGGAAATAGGAGACCATGAGATCAAAGTGATGGAGCTTTGTGTTTTAAGTTTTTGAGTGATAGAATAAGAAAAAAGTGAGAGCACGACCCTTTTAAAGACAGGGCCACTTGGGAAAGTTTACCTTTGTGCAAGTAGAAACTCTGATCGGTTCTCATATTGTTATATGAGAAGGGAAGAGAAGGGAGGGAAGAAAAGGGAAGAACAGGAGGCTTGAAGGGGAGGTCTCCACGGCTCCTTGCACGCTGCCCGTGATGTGAGAGCATCAGGTTGGCCAGATCCTTCAAGCCTGTCACCTGCCACCCCTTCCACAGAGATGCTGCAGGAAAAGCTCCTCCAGGTACCGTGGGCTGGCCACCTCCCAGGAGGTCACATCTGACCACCTGCATCTGCGGGTGGCAGTGGGGAGAGGATGGGGAGTCKCCAGTGGAAAAGCTTGTAAGATGGGTCTTCTGGGAGAGCGGAGGTCATTTTGGRAAGACAGGGCAGGAGGAACAAGAGGTCCTCTGTCCATGGGCCGGTAACAGAGACTCTGTGTCCAGGGAGGGTAATGGAGAGGTTAGAAAAGGGGGGACCTGGAGACCCTCCAAGCTTCTGCACCAGAGGCTGAGAACAGCCCTGTGAGTGCTGCAAGRAGGAACGTGGAGGAGGAGGAGGAGGCTCTGAGACGCTGAAAGCATTCAATTCTGTGGGAGCTACCTGGCTACATCTTTTCCTCACCTTTGAAATTCGCCACCCGTGAATTTTAGCTCTGAAATTTGCTGTCACGAGGCAGTCGTGTTACTGCTCTGCTATAAGAGCCTTTGCGTTACATTGGCAATAGCATTTGATTGTTGCACTTTGATATAACTGAATAGGTAATCAGACCACTCTTTATTTTAGCCTGAGGATATGCCTTTGATTTGTAGAGGTTGGCCATTTCTTATCTGAGTTTGAAAATGGGATTATTTAAATGTGTATTGATGTTTTTCATGTGGTCTAACTGTGCAGTTCAACATGGTAATTCAACTCATAGCTATACCAGATTGTTATCTAATCTGATAAGATATGAACAGCACAAAGCCGAGATGATGAAACAATCAGGATTGTTGACTCACTGGGGTCCTGCTAAATCCAGTCTGCTTTCATACTTAATTATCCTGTCAAGTTCCTCGAATCTTAGCTCCTCCAGCACTGCGATGGCGAGAACAGTGGTAGTGACACCACTTGGTGAATACATAAGTTGATCAAAATAATTTCAGCAGATACAATGGCTATTTATGCCTCAACTGCAATATGAAAAGCTACTGATTCAAATACCCTAGACTGCAAAATTGGCCCTCTTAGCATTTCTAGGATCACTGAAGGCCGTTATTAAAGGCCTCTGGAAGTTAATGTTTTGCTAACATGAGCTGCTGCCTGACTATYTCATAGCAGAGGGGGAAAAAGAGCAAGTGAAAATTCAGCCTTCCTAATTCTATTCCTAAACTGGTCTTTTCTAGCTACCTACACCAGGCACTTTACCTGACCCGGAAAACTGCTGGAAATCTACAGTCCGTTCCTCCTGAATCTGCTTACATCATATTTTATTCTTATTTATGACTGCCACTTTTATTAAAAGATAATTAAGGTGCATTAGATTTAAAAGATAAATTTTAAGGGCTTCCCCCACTGCTTGCAAATACCTCATATTTTCAGTCTGGTTTTCGTGATCATCTACGAGAGTACTCACAAGAGTAAGTATTGTATCACAGGAGGTGATGGCAGAGGTAATGGTGTCTATAGCAGGTGAAAACAGGTATTTCAGGTATTCAAGAAAACAAGCATTATGGACCAAGCAGAAGTAGTGGAAATATTTTAATGGTCTGATTTGAAATCATACTCCTGTAAGTTTTACCCAGGTCTTGTCTTTGCTCTTAATTTGAGGTCAGCATTTTGCTATCAGGCAGTATTTCTTTGTAGAGTAATCTGGGTATGAAGGAGGTCTGTTGATAATGATGTTTTAAATGGTCWGAGAAGGAAAAAAGGCTCATAAATGTTCACGGAAATCCCAAAGATCAAAATACCACTGTGTCAAGCATCTTCCGCTGATTAACTCACTGGCAGATTCACCTGTGGATGTATCTGGAAGAATCTTTAAGAGCTTTGTTATGGTATAGAGCAGCCAGTCAAGCATCCTTGTATTTAAAATTGACTCTCAAAAATATCTAGATATTGAAAGACGCTGCTTTATCTGCGAGGTGTATTTTAAAGGGAAAACCACTGCTTCAGTTAAAAGCATTATCAACYGTGAGACTCCGTGATTCAGCTCAAAGCCCTTTCCTTTGAGAGGCGGCACCAGGTAAAAATACCCGATTTTCAGAGAGCTGAGCACCTCGCCGTGAAGATCGGTCCTACCACACTTCTCAGCATCTAGACCATGGAAACTTCTGGCCACAGATGGTACGAGAGCCTCAATCCACTAGCATTTCATGTTGGTCCTCTTGAAAATTGTAGCTATTATGTTTAAATTAATTATGCTATTTTCTGTCGAAATTGCAGAGTGCTGTGCGAGACAGCCTTGCCCGGCCYCGGTACACGTGGGGTGACAGGAGGCCCTGCCCTGGTCTTTCAGAAAGGCTGTAATTAGCATGGAAAGGAAAGACCAACTGTTGTTTGAAAATGTTAATGCTAAAGGTCTCGTTTAAGCCGGTGTCTCTCGTAGAAGCCCATGTCTCTCATATAAGCTGATGGAAAAAAATGTTACTYTTCTGCTCTGGCTTTTTCCTTCCCYCTGTGGGGAACTGTGCCTTTCAGGGGCTCTCGGAGGTGGGTTYGAGCGTGCCCTCCCACTCAGCCCCCTCCCTGGCTCCATCCCTACCATTTCCCCAGCTTTCCCAGGCCATTTCCATGCACCCGCAATGCCAGGAGCCTTTCCCGACTCCTGCTGCTGGCCATCTCTCTTCCATCCCTTCTTCAGTCCCGCTTCGTCCTTCCACCGAGACACCCCACCGGCGAAGGATGCGGCTGAAAGCCAAGCCAATCTCATGGGAAAAATCGATGGGGATTG
Organism: Oceanodroma leucorhoa; assembly: GCA_030449065.1. Lineage (NCBI taxonomy): Eukaryota > Metazoa > Chordata > Aves > Procellariiformes > Oceanodroma > Oceanodroma leucorhoa. Next base: position 838,259 of record JASVER010000090.1, on the reverse strand, counting down.
ATCAATAGCTGCTCTGCAAAAAAACAAGATGATGGGGAAACGTCCCTGCCTGGGCACATATTGAAGCTGTGTGCCACCCCCCCCCCGCACCCCTCCGCTTGAGACTGTCACTGCTGATGGGACCCCAACCTTATGTTTGCCCGTAAAGCTATAAACASGCGTTCAACACCGCAGACAGACAGACAGCAGAGCAGACAGATGCCACGGCTGTTTTCTCCGTGCTGTCTCCAGGGATTACAGCCCAAGAAACCCAGTTACGTGCACGTATATGACAAGGTTTCCGAACTAGATGAGCAAAGGTGTGTGAGGGGAGAGGGTTAGCGACATGCTTTTCTCTGCTTGTCGATATTCTTTGCGTAGACCTCAGGGTTTGAGAGCTGAGGGTTGTTCATTGCAGGATCCAGGTCCTTAAATACTTYTTGATGTAGCAGATCTATGCGAGCTCATACCCCCAGAGCATCCATCCCTTACACCTTCCCAGCTTGCAGATAGATGCAGAGCATCAGACCTCGGGGTCCACATCAGTGTTCGGGCTGACCAAACCTTGCTCTTTCGGGAAAGCCTTTATTTATTTTCCTTTTTCTAAATATAAGCCCTCTCCTCATCGGACTCGTCTTCTGCCTCGAGAGCTCCTTTGTGTGGCTGCCGCCTTCCAGGGCTGCTGTCACGTCCCCCCCGCGCACGTGGACCTGGTGGTGACCCTCATTCCCGACCACACCTGGGCTGGCTGATGAGGTTCAGAATACCTTAGAATAGGTTAATTTGTAGGAAAGTGACAGAAATAAATTGCTGGCACTTTTGTGTGCTGATAAGTTTAACCTTTTTTTTTCCCTGAGCAGCTAAATTGCCAATCATCCGGAAACACACCGGAGTTCACCCATTACATAAAGGAAGCTGTTAGTCTCATTTAAAACAATATTGACCTTTTTCTCGTCCTTTCCATTTTGACTAAATTACAGGGTACATTTTYTGAAATGTGGCTTTTGTCTGACTGTAACCAGGTGACCCTGATTTTTCCTCTTTTTTTTTTCTCACAGCTTTCAAGCTTTCCTTTCTACTTCTAACACAGTTCTTAGTTTAACCACTGAGATATTCAAATCTAGAGATATTTAAAAAAGAGTTTGCATGATACATATATTTTCCAGTTCCAAAAATTTACATCTGGAAACTAAAGAAAGCTTAGCTGGTGCACACCGAAATACATAGTGTGGGGGTAGCAGGGGGCATTGTGAAAATGATTGAGAAGTGTCTCTGTTCATCCAAATTCAGATCAGTGAGCGTGTACGAGCTTTCGGTTTCACTCAAAATTAATTTCAGATGCAGCATTACTAATAGATTATCTTYTGGGAGCAAAAATATTCCTGCTAACAAAAAATTGGGTTTTTTCCATGTTTTTATCTTTAAATCAGGTTGTGAGTACATACGGCTCCATGTAAAACCAACGTAAYTCATTCTGAGAGATTTTTTCCTCCACAGAAACATTTTTTTAGCTCATTTAGGGCCTTGGGCTGAGCCTCCGATGTCAGCTTCTGAGGACATTGCAATACAAGAGTGGAGCCCGAATTGTTTTTCTTGTAGCCAAGCCCTCTGACAGCAGCATGGACTTACAGATACATTCTACTTACGTTTCCTCCTTTATTTTCTGAAGAAACGCRAAGAGACAAAGTCTCCCTGCTCTGGCTTCCCAGTTCCTTCCTTCCTTTGCTCCCAGTTAGTGCCTAGTGGTCACTTGGCATCAACAGCATTTCCATAGACTGAGCTGGGATTTACATCCCTGTATCTCCATTGCAACGAATGGTGGAGGCTTACTTACGTCAGCTGAGGAACTGAACCATCCTCCTGTACATTCATGAATGTGCTTATGGCATTTGTTTCTTCTATTAACTTTTCCTGGAAAAAACCTGAAAATATTCCCATGTACATTCTGCTAGCTCTTGGCTCATGTAGAAATGTGTCTTCTAATTAATACAAACATTTTTTAAAATCAGACCTATGTTGGTTCTTTATATTGTTTTTTCTAAATCACTGAAGTGTGGGTTTTTTCCCCTGTCAGTCCTATTTTAGAAGTTCCAGTGCTTTTTGCAGGAATCCTGAGATGCAGGAAGCTTTAGGAAGCTTTAGAATTCCCTGGCAAGGGAAGCATTGGTATTTCCATTAAACTTCGGAAACATAGGCCTCTTCTGTGGGAGCACTTGTCCCACGGGTTTGATGCCACAATGCTGAGAGCCCCAAGAGAACATGACGTCTTCCAGCTCTAACCCCATCTCTTCAACATTTGATTAATCTGAATCAGTGGCATTGAAAATGGCTTGAAATGTTTAATTGTCTTCTCTAGGAAAGAGATATTGAGAAGCTAGGGTGCCTTTCAAATCAAACTGCCAACAGAGAAAATAATTTCTTCAAATTGCTTACTGGTACAATGTTCAATCCATCTGTGAAAATATTTGGGTTGCATTGCTGGGATTTGATTGACTCTCCTGCCAACGCCAAAATTTTAATAAGCTATGAAGGGACAAATTTTTCCAACCAYCCTATCTACGTTTCGTGACCGGGCTTTGGGAGGAGAGTGAGACGCTTGCACTCGATTGCAGGTGCAACCGTCTCACCGCGACGGCTACGTGGGCTGCAGGCAAACGAGTTCCTGGGTTAATTAGTGCACGCTCCTGCGGTGTGTCCGTGCCTCCGCTTCTCCTCCTCCCTCTCCTTCCTGGGAGAGGAGCAGCCCAATCCCTCCTCCTTCCTCCCCGGGGCAGAAGCATTACGTATTCCCTTCAGAGCTGCAAAGGTGCTGCCTTGCCCAAGGTTTCGGGGTTTGCGTTTAATTCTAGTAATGCTGGTAGAGCAATTTCTTATCTTTCAGTTCTGCTTTAGAGCATAGGATCCAAACGTTATTCTGTAAGACCACGATGCGATGATGTGCACACTGGACTTACACAGTGATAGGAATAAAATAATCCTACCTGCTGTATACAGCCTTTAGATTATCCAGTTTTACTCAGCATTAGTAAGTGCTTGCGTGTAAAATTGCCCCACACAATTATTCAATCTCATGACAACTATTCAGTTTGCAAAGCAAAAATAATCATGTGATTACCCTGTAATTAGCTGATAGTTACTAATCAATTACATCTGCAGATTTTGCCTTCCACTGAGGAGGTGCGTTGTGGTGATTTACGGGGAAGGCACGGTGCCCGCCCCGGGCAGCTTACAGGTGTCCAGCTTTGCTTTGCTTAACGGCTGAGCAGTTGCTGGGGCTGGAGGAAGAAATACGGGACTGAACTCTTCATCAGAGCTGAATGGCAGGAGTCGGGCGTCTCACCTACCRGCTACCGTGTCGGTGGGGTCTGGGTGGCGTAATCTTGTTATGGGGGGATTAATGCTGATTATGGGCTGCAAAAGTGTGTTTGAATGAGGCCTGAGTGAAAAAAGCAAATGCATTCCCAAAACATTTGGGTATTCCCGTTGTCACTTCTCTTCTCCAGGCTTAGCACAGCCAGGGCTGCTTCATTCGCTGGGGCGGTTTGACACCACTGCAATAAAAATAAGCACAAAGTAAGGGGTATTCTACAGGTATTTATTTACCTTGATATTCCTCCTTTCCTGAAAGGTTGAGTGTTACGGTCTACACACTGGCAAAATGTATATTTTAGTAAGCAGTATGTACGTTGGCAGTGTGGGTCTGCTCTTCTGGTGTGCAGCTGGAAACAGGTCCACTGGGCTTACCTGTCCCTTCCCCACCCAGCGACAGTGCCTGAGTCTGGAATATTTGCAACCAGTGAGAAAACGGGATTAACAAATACCTTTGAATAACAAGAAAAATCTGGTAGAGTCCCTAATCTCTGGACACGCACTCACGAAACTCTCCCAGAACATCCTTGGCTCGAGCTTGAACGTTCAGGGCCATTCGGCGCACAGAGGAAGGGACGATTTTGTAATATCCAAGGAGCAACGCTGGGAAAACTGAAGGGAGAAGTGAAGCTACCGGCAGGTTTGAAGAACAGTTTGATAAATATTTCCGCTGTGAAAGAAGGAAGTAAGAGACGACAAGAATAGAGATGTCTCCCTGAGAAGTTAGGCAGGAGTTTAAAGGGAAGGCTGAAAAGCTTGAGCTTGACGTTGCAGGGGAGAAGCTTATTTTTGAGGGAGATGGGGAAAAAGGGCAAAAATATGATGGAAAAGGGAGAGGGACAAACCCTGAGGTTACAAATCAGGAAGAGCCGTGCTCGAGGGAGCAAGAGGGGGGAGGCTTGAGGAGCTGTGGGCAGAAAAAYGTGTAGTCGGGTGCAAAAACATGTCACCTGCCCAGCCAGTCATGAAGCCTGGCAGGACTGTGCCGTGGTCCCGTGGCTCTGATCCCGGGCGGCTGCTTCCAGGGTGGCTCTGCCAGCGCCGAGGACCGTGCTCCGGCCGGGAAGCGGGGAGCGGGGCTGGATGCGTGCACACCGGTCCCTCGCACCTGCACGGCGTGGGGGMAATTCACCCTCCTCACCCGTGCGTTTCTCCCTCCCTTTCTATCATCCGAACCTCCTATTAAGAAAGCTCCYGACAACACCATTAAAATGTCTTGCGTCGATTGAAAATTCGTCGTTCGCTAAAAGCTAATCAAAGCGCGGGTAAACACCGCGGCCCCCTTTCCCCCCRGCCTGACGTTTCATTTACACAAGGGCTCAAGCCGTCGCACGGCGCTCTGCCACGCAGCCGTCAAGCAGTGATTGTGCTATTCAGCAGGATGGCTCAATAATTACAGCCCTGGATCTCCAAACCACACCAAAGAGCAGGCTTACCACTGCTAGCCTTTGTTACTAATTGTCCTTCAGGATACTTGAGATGAATTACCGTGGCTTACATTTTCCTGTTTTTCCTTTCTCTTCTATTGGGTTAAAAAAAAAGAGAAATCTTTCCACTTAGCGGAGCCGGACGGATCAGACAAGTGTGGCGTTGACTGTTGACAGCACTTCATAAGAAAACCCTCTGACTGCACACTGTCTCATTGATATGTTCAGCTTGACACGTCGGATTGATTTTTGATTGTTTTACAAAGCTCGCTTGTGCATGTTTTTATTATCAAGGCTGGGCAGTTTTCATACTAGCACTTACAAAATATTAAATCTATTAATATAATTTGATATCATCTATACTGCATCTAATTGTAACAAGTAATCCAACAAATTAAGCCTCTTTCACCAAAGCTCTCCAAAATAGATTGCACTTCTGATTATTCTTTTAGTTTGTTTTGTTAGGGGGCGCTTGAAACAGTAGCAAAATTATTTTAGTTCTAASTTTTTAATCCTGCTAGTTGTGAAGGCAGAATTAGGGCTGGAAGTTTTAAATTCAAGACAGGCGAATGCGCTCAGCACCGAATCCACGCTTATTCCCAGCAACTTCATTGGGAACTGGATCGGCTCCCGTGCAAACTGTGCCGGGCTGCGGTCTGGGGGGAGAAGGGACACYGTCAAGCATTCCCCACGCACATGGATCGATGTTTGTCCTTCATTTATTAAATCTGCTGTCCCCAACCATCCCTGCAGTCACCCCCATGATCCCATTCCCCATGCCCAGCCTCCAGGCTCTGATCCACCCTTCCCCTTGCTCTTTCTCATCCTTCTCCAACGACGCTGCTCCAGCGTAAGCCCCTCTGATCCTCCAGAAACCCCAGGCAGGAGGTGTGGTGTTGCTCGGTCCTTCCCATACAATCATTGTGCTCCTGCTGATGACCCCAATGAGAGTTTTTGCACAGCAGTGGCCTGGAGCCGGTCCGAACTCCCCTAGAAATTTGGGAGGAACTTGCCTTCCTCCTAAGACAGATTGAAGACACGGGTTATGGCTGAGTAACGTGACTGCTGTGGGTAGCTGGCCCACACAGAGAAGCAGCTCCTTCTGCTAGTCCTGTTCAGCAGTTATCCCTCGGAAAAAAAGTGCTGCCTGCACTGCCTTTGCCTTTTTTTAAATGCGGTATGTAAAAAGGAGGAACGAAACCATCTAAGCTGAATTTTAGAAGACRGAGGCCCACAGCCCATGTGCGAAACTGCAGCTGGTTTTGCTCCCGCGTTGGCTTCCTCTGCGTGCGCAGCCGGCGTGATCACCCACGCAGGGAGCCGAGCAGCGCAGTGACCAGGCGTCCGGTATTTCACAAGATTGTCCTTTTTTCTCCAATCATAGGAGAAAAAAAAAATTCATTTCCCATCACTTTTCCCCTCATTTTTCCCCCAGTAAATGAAATTTAATATTCCTTGGTGCCACATGTCATTTTTCTGAGCCCAAGATACGATTACCCCACTTTCCATCATCTGGGCAGGGGCTGGGAATTTCCACTTGTGAACAAATGCCCTTCTTGGTTTTCTTTTTATAAAAAAGCATGGCCCTAAATAGTGTGTAAGCACTCTCCTGCGACTGTGCACTCTCTTCATAACCCTTCCACTCGAACAAAGTGATTGTCTGAACTGAAATCGCTTCACTGAGATGATTAAATTAGTTCCTACATGCCAGAGATGTACAGAGGTCTTGACATTTATATTTGGGTACTAGAGTCTGACATTCAAATGTATTCGTGTTGGAAAACAGCGTAATTTAAAAAGTAGCATAAAATCCATTAATAGACTAGGGAGAGAGGGTGATGTTTTAGTTTGTTTGGGGCTGTGCAAAATGATTATTTCCAGGGGCTGCAGCAAGGGCAGACCTGCGCTGGCTGGGGTGGAGCAGGCTGAGCAGACGCGCTCTCCCCAAAATCCCCCAGACACACCAACACCCCCTGTGCTGGGGTGAAATATTAAACCCACAGAAGCCAGGGTAAAATCAACCTTGGTCTGCACATGGCTGGGACGTCTCTAATGGCAATAGGTTTATTTTGACGTGATATAATCCACTGTTTCTTCCTGCAGCTTGGAGTACACCTGCGGCTGGGCTGTCAAACCAACAAGCACGCAGGGGCTAAATCTCCAAAAAGGCAAAACAAACAGTTAGTGATGTTCCCAGTGACCCCAGCAAGTGAAAAGCACAACACATATGCAGGCATCTTATTCCAAATTCTCCTGGCACCCCTGTAATGAGAATCTGACCCAACATTAAGTTCTGTATTATGTGACGGGGATGCTGTAGGCTGTTGGTTGCCATTATTTAGAAACCAAAATTATATGGGTTTTTTAATCATTTTTGGCCCGATGATACACTTATTTAACAGGTATATTAGAGACCTCTATCAGAATCCAAATCCCATTGTTTTATCACAGCTTGGATACCCAAGCAGACACTCTCTTTTGCCTGGAAATACGATTTTTAACTTTAACACAGAGCAGCATTGCTGCTTTTCAATGTTATTTTGAATGAGTGAATGCAATGACATTATTCAATTTGCAGAAGCGGTTTCATTCATGATGTGACATTAGCATCTGGTACCTAAAGGAAACATTCTTCACCAACTAAAATAAAAAAAAGTCTGACTGATAAATTCCTGAAAGCAAATTCCCCACTATGCCAGCGGCAAAACAGCCCGGTCGTTTCGTTCTTTTGCATCAAAACATAACTCTGTTGGGAGATTCATGTTTTTCCCAGGATGTCCCTCAAATGTGGGGGTAAAAAAGAACTTTAAAGATCTAGGCTGGAGCACATGGGCGTGCACGACCCAGCGGAAAGGAATGAGGAGCCTGTGATAAACGTGCGTGCCCACATTTTGCTGGCTTGTGTCTGCACRTACTTATTATTCTCATCTGCAATATTGATGACCAAGGACCAATCTCACTGCACATGCGTCTTTCTCCCCGCATCTCTTTTCCTTGACTTGCGCAGCTGAAAAACGCTCAGATTTTTTTGTTGCTGTTTTGTTTTTTAGCAGTGAACRAAATGCCCTGATGTTAATGCCAATTCATTTTCCCAGGTGGGAAAAAAAAAGAAGAGAAACAAATCAAAAGAGCAAACAGAGGAATCAGGGCAGGCCATTGCAATCAACAGCGAACAGGGCTGGGAGACGTTGTTTCGGCTGTTGGGAGCAGGTCAGTAGAGGGGAATATATTGTGAGTGTTAAATATGAGGATTTTATTATGCAGCGGAACCCTCATTTTAAAGGGGAAGGATAAAACCGCATTCAGGATCAAGATCAGTCTTCAAAATAGTGAAAATTACTCACATGGCTAGGATGACTGGTATCTCTTTTTTTGAAAAACAAGTCTTAATTAATTGGGATAAAATTGGCACAAGAATAAGCGAGAATATACATATGTATACATGGGTGTGTGTACATATACATAATACACTTATTTATTATGCACGTGCTGGAGTGTGTATATGAGTGTGTGTACGTATGATAAGAATAATGAGCTATAACAAAAATGAGGGGACAATTATTCTGATCTTTTGTAACCCATCTCGGCTGCACAAATTATCATTTTGAGCAGTCTAAAAACAGAAAACTAAGCATAATAGACTATAGGGAGGCATATTTAAAAAATAAATTAAGGACTAAAATGCACAGAGACAGAATGCCACGTTTTGTTATGTCATTCCCTGCCTGCCTTTCTTTAGGAGAGAGATTTCAAATTAAATTCAAACACTCTACTTTTAAATAAACAATGAAAATTGAAAATAGACTTCCTTGTTAAAATATATATCTCTCTATTTCCTCTCTTTTTTTTTCAAGTAATGCAGTACTGTGCAACGGTA
>JASVER010000090.1:786249-829562 GCA_030449065.1 Oceanodroma leucorhoa | reverse complement strand
AAAAAAAAAAAAAAAAAAAAAAAGAAAAGAAAAAAAAGGAGGGCATTAGGTATTAGGATTCCAAACGGGATAGTACATCTTTAATGATACATATGATAATTAAAGAATACAATAAACACAATTAGCATATGTTTTAAACAGTTTATTAGTGAAGCTTACCATAAAATCAGAATATATAGAGCTCCAGGGTTTGTTGGGATAACAGCTTCTAATCCTTAGAGTCATAAAATCCCTGGCTTGGAAGAAATGGGCATCTTTAAAATGATTGAATCAGCAGGCCTCGAGTGAAAACACACAAATTAGCAAACTCCAGCAGTTGGGCACTGTGCAACGCTGCAACGCACGGAGGTGAAGTCATCGCTGACACTGCCCCGGCAGCTCTGATAGAGCACAGCGGGGATGTGGTGCTGCTGTGGACATCCGAGGAGATAATKACTTTAACTCCTTCCAGACCAGGGATACCCAAAAAACAAAATAACAATAAATTTTAAAAAAAAAAAAWAATCGCCTTTATTTTGCAAATAGTCATCATGGGGAGAAACGAATGTCTGAATAAGCGATGGGTATAAAGGAGGTCGCGGACTTCAGAAGAGAAGGGGGCTTGCTCGGTTTGGTCTGTCCTCTCTCCCCCCCCAGCCCTCCGACGGCGTTTCGGGAAGCCGGGGCGCAGCGCCATGGGGGGGCCCGCAGGCGGGTGGCCTCCACCCAGGGCTGTGCGGCCGAGCTGGAGCCCAGGGGACTCCCTGCGGGAATTACCGGGAGTTTAAAAGTTGAATAGTCTGGTTAACCAGCCCGGACAGGGCTCTGACAGCGCGCCCGCACAGCGGGCGAGTGATACTCCTGCCAGCGGCACTTCGTATTTCTCGCTCTCGCCTCTTTTCTTCCCCCGATGTCCATGTTCTCCCTTTGGCTCTCCCTCTCTTCCCTTCYGACTTCAGGGCGGTGTGAGCAGTTGGGATTTTTTTTTCTGCTAATGATTAACACGTCAGCTCTTTACGTTCATCACCCTACCGTAGAGATAATTTCTTCCCTCTTTTGTAATTTGTKTGTTTGTTTGGAGGGGGCGAGGATGGGTTTAATCCTGCAGTTCTACAAATTTTAGGTTTCTTAAGAGCAGCAGGGAAGGTTTTGGATGAGAGTCGGTGTGGGCTGAAAGGAGCGAAGCTCTGCTGAGGTTTTTTGAAGGGAAGGGGCAAATTGTCAACTTTATAATGAATCCTCATCAGACGTGATGACTTCCCACTCTGTAGCGAGGGAGAAGAATAGCAGTCAAGCGGTGTTTGAACACATTCTTATGGGGAAATTGGAGTGTTTGGATCCTGAAATTAGATCTGAAGACAGCCAAACATCTCCATAAAAATGGGAGCTTCACTCAAATGAAGGCATTTCAAGTTTGCTCAGTTCCCGGCCTGATCTGAACAAATTCAATCACAGCTCCGCGCAGAGCGAGCGTTTTGCTTTCCCTGCTGCATGGCAGAATCGGTGGGCACGGCGCAGCTTTGCACAAAAGAGGCTGCGTGCTAATTTGGGTGGTCGGGAACAAATTCTTCTGAGTCATCTTAAACATGCAAGGAATACTGAAAACACGCGGCATGTGTGCGCGAGGGGAGACAGTACGTTGCTTTACATTTATCCCATAGCTTGGAATATTTGTGGTAATATTACCTTCCTTAACTCCTGCCTGGGACCTCAAGTCCGGAAGATGGATGCACGACGTAGTAGCAATGCAAACACACGGCGTAAGCCACATTTGGCCCCATAGATATTAGTCTATCGTGGCCCCATAGTAGTCTAAATWCAAAAGAAACGAGCTGGAGGAGAAATGAAGGTCCAAAAAGATGAAGTGACTTCTCCAAGGTCAGACAGCAGGACGGTGGCAAAGGCAGGAATATAAACATGAATTATATTGTCACTCTGCTAGAGGAAAAGGTTGAAATGCAGCTCATTTTTTTTTTCCTGTAGTTTAGACCCAGCTTGACGTATTTGACCTCTATTCAGCTGGCCAAGGTCCAGGGAAAGAAATATGAAAAGTAGGATTCTCTGTCTACTCTGGGGAAAGAGGTGAAGGTAAACCGACACGTGTCATGGGTTAGCTCAACGGCATTCCTGGTTTAAGCAAGCCAAGGGGTGAGTCAGGGTCTAGTCAACCGGTTTTTCTATTGACTTCRTCGGTTTTGAGTTAGATTTGGAGAGAGAAAAAAATTTGGCCCAGCAAGCTGGGAGGAGGGGACAAAATGTAACTGCACCCATTTTTTATTGCAATGTTTCACTGTGGACGTTCCCCCACTGACTGATGGCCGGCGGTGCTCGCCAGGCACGAGAGTCGGCACAGTGCAAAGAGGTTTGAGCGCRAGACCTGAATTTTAGCTCCATCTCCAGTTTTTAGCAGAGGAATTCAGCATCTAATGGAGCATTCACAGCAAATCGACAGGGAAGTGCAGAGCARAAGCAGCTTGAAGTTCTGCCTCGGGTGGTTATTTCAGCCTGTAAAACCCCCACCCAGGGCTTGCCCTCACCTGGAAGAGGGTTCTGCAGACCTCCGCCCCTGCCTTGGCTTCACAGGCTCCTTTTGGGGAAGAGTTTATCATCTGGGAGGTGTAACGTCGTACGCAGCCGTCTGATTACGGCACGTAAAAGCTACTGGCACACAGGTGTTAAAGAATAATAGATGTGCCAGGCGTAACTCGCCCGGAGCTGGCTGCGCCGGAGGGTACCAGTCGCTGCTCCCCTCTGCCAGCTGCCCACCCACGGCCCCCGCGATGGGTAAARGGGCACTAGGGTAAAATTGCCATACTCGGGAGCAGAACATCCTCCAGAAATGAGCAGTTGCATCAGTAAGAATGAATCTGGATCAAAAATCAGAAACCGAATAGAGCGTCAGCTGCCCCTCTCTGCTCTTGCCGTTATAGAGAAGGCCACGAGATTTTCTAAACCTGAGATTTTAAAGAAAACATTTTAAATAACAATGTGTGCGCTGTTCTCTTTTTCATTCTGGTGTAAGCATTAACGCACTTTTTTTAAACCAACTGAATATGTGGCACAAGCATTTTTGCGTTTTGAATATAAGGTCAATTTAGCATATGCAGAATATTTTCCTGTTCGCTTTCCATTAGCATTGTATATTTATTAGTGAGAAACTCAGAAATGGTGGATACTGAATTCAGATAAAAACTAATTCTGCACTGAATATTTGACTAAGACATTGATTTTAAACTGTGTTAGTTATTTTTATAGGTATTCTAAAAATAATGCCATAGGGTTTATTACCTAACCCGTATCACACATAATTTGACATTTGAATGTTGAGGGCTCATACATGTGTTAAAACAGTGAGAAAATATGCACAGAAATTATTCAAGACTTCTTTAAAATAAAAACTAAAATAATCAGAAATTTATTATGTGCCCYGACCACATTGCAAATTGAAAAATTGACAGTGGTGGGTAGCCTATAYACCGACATTTATTAGCTCGCTTCCTCTGCACAGACTTTTAGGATGCTCCATCACGGATTAATGTCTCTCAGCAAAGAACATGCTATAAAAAAATAAGGAATGCAGCTGATAAAATTAATGAAACAAATCATTGTTGAAAAGCATTTGGTGAGGTGTGAATTTGAAAGCTAGTTTCCTAATACAATATTTGGAAAATAAACAGAAATTAATATCCATTAATATTAACATAATTATCTTAACTGAGAATGTTGAACTGTTGCCTGTTTTGTTCTTTTCAAYTGCAGCATCTCACTCACTACAACTGTTTTTGTAGCTGGGGAATAATCTGCTTCTGTACGCTGTAATGACACAAGAAATAAAACGTAATAAAAGGAATAAAATCTGAATTCCCATCTCAGCAAAGAGTAATTCCACAATCCATATATTTTTTTGGTGGCTTTCCTATAAGGTGAATACTTCTGCGTGGCTTTATCTCCTAGACCCATTTTCACTGCCACCTTGAGTCAGGCTCACATGAGAAACTCATTCTGCTTCACACAAAAACCTTTCCCCAGACCTTAAAATGTCTCTGAGTGACCCTAAATTTCCTAAAGCCTCGGCGGGCGATGCGAGCGGGTACGGACACGCGCTGCCCCCCCCTCCCCTCCTGCCAGCTCCCGCTGCGGCGGTGGCCCCCCCGTGGGACAGCCCCTTCCCGCGGCCTCTCCCACCCAGGAGGATGGGTTTCCAGGTGGGCATCCCAACTTTTGCATGCACATCAGAAGCAAACTTCGGATCTTCACAGCTCTCTGCGTAGCTGCCTTTCGGACCAGCTAAAATGTGAAAAATATGACATTTTCCATGAGAAATGGCTTATTTTTAGTTCTGCAGATACCGCAGTAGCTTGCTAGTGAAACCAGGCACTACGTGGACTGAAGTAAAAATACCAATACCTCACAAAGTTAAACCATGGACAGAAGAAAGGGAATTTGTTCTTTTAATCACCAAAGCAATATGACACACGTTCAGATCCCAATAGTTTGTTAGGTTGTAATTTGCCAAATGCAAACCACAATGTGCCAGATGGTGCCGGTGGGTGAAGGGACAAGGGGTCTCGGGCAGTCCAGGAGGCAGGACAAGCCGAATCCATCCCTTTGAGTTTCAGACATCTCGGTGCTAAAATCAGAGAGCAGCCAGCTTTCTCACAAGGAAGCCTCAGCCGGCAGGACGGGAGAGTTTTAGCTTTGGCTTCCGTAAGGCTCCGGCTCTAATYTGCAGTTTGTTAGGTCCCACGGGAGTGTTTGCACGCCTGCCCACCCAAAGAGGGTGACATATGTTTTAGATGGGATCCTTTCTTTGAAGCAAAATGAAACGCTATGGATTTTCTTAGCAAATATCTCCTTTTGAAAACCTCTCCTCGTCCATCTCACGCAGACGTGAGTTAGTGTCTGTCCACCGCATCGCCACTAGCCCTTATGTGCAGTGTCCATCAGGTCTTATGGGAGTGACTGACACTTCAGCTCATTGGCTCAGCAACCTCATTGATTTGGCCTTAATCAAAACATTTCATCCAACCTGAAAAAATATGTTTTACCTAGRCATTTCTTAACCACCTCTATTATTACTACCAAGCTTTTAAATGTTGTTTTGAGGAAAAAAAGCTCTGAAACATTTCTTTTTGGAAGTGTGGAAGTGAAACTTTTTTTAGTCTCTTTTCCAGCCTGCCACGTTGCCATATTTACCACGGCGCTAACAGTTGTCAGAGATTATCTGGCTGAGTCACAGCTTTTATGGGTTCGACTCCGGTACCAGAGACGCGAAGCAGCTCCTCTGCAACCCAAGGTTTATGTTGGCATAAGCGAGATCAGAATTCGCCCTTCTGTTTACCATTTAGCTGAATCACCCCATCACAGACCAACTGTCATCTGTCACTCCATACTTTTAATGGTACATTGCACTGATGTTGTCTATTTTTTCCCCTTCCTAGCAGCCCTGTCACTCTGGTATGTGCTAATCTCTTCTTCCAGGCTTCTGTTGGCTCTCCTAATGACGATGCCACTGCAGTTTAGGGGGTTGTTTTTTTAAAAACAAGGCAAGAGAGACCTCGGGGAGCTAGAGGCAGAATCGGATTTGCCCTGTAACTCAGGCTGCAGACTGGACRGACCTTGAGCTTTTGGAAGGTGCCCCCCAAGATGGGCTTTACCCGCCCAGACCCAGGCTTTAGCTGGGGAGCGGAGGAGGTACCCCTCCCACAGCCAGAACCGGGCTGCGTCTCTCCCACTAAGTGCGTTGCAGAGAATTAATTAATTTTAAAATGACATTCCGTTCTTAATGCTGGGGCCTCGCTGCRGCTCCGTATTCCTACGGCCAGCGGACCAGAAATCTTTACCCGGTGCTCGGCTTGCTCGGGGCCCTGCGGTGACAGCACTTCCACGCTGATTAACCCGTGCGGTGACAAAGGACTGGCGTGGCCCCTTGCACAGCGTCTAGCGCCCGGTTTGCATCTCCAGATGGGGAAGTGCTTTCCTAACATCTGCAAGATGAATCACATATTCTTCTCGTCTTGCAATAAACAAAGCAGGGAGAGCGGTGCCTTGCAAAAGGCAATTCAGTGGTGGGAGGAACTGCCCACCCCGGGCAATAGAAAATATTTCAATTATTGAATCTTATTTCCTACCCTCACAGGGGTCTATGTGGGTGTGGGTGTGGGGGGAATCTAAGCTACAACAATCTTCAGTGAGTTTTTCTACCCGTTTTCCATTTGTCTACAGTTAGATWGTTCATCTAAGAATTTTAGCCTTTTTTTTTTTGCAAACATCTACAAAAAATTCTAGAGTTTGTTCGTGGCCTTTCCCAAATTACCCATATGTATGTGAAACAAGCATTAACACTGAGCAGTGAATTTAGTGTGAACTATCACTTAGCTGTTGCGGGTAGCGCCTGTGAATATTAACCCATTTGGGGGTCCACACGTTTWTATGTTGGCAAAGGTTTCTGTCCTGCAAAATACAAGTTAACATATGCACCATTTTGATGAGTCCAAGTTCAGGATAAAAATTGTTTCGCTAGTTCAATTGCTATATGTATGCGACATATAGTATATATAACTTGTAGAGGTCCATCTGGCAAGAGAAATAATACTGTGTCATTGCATAATATTTGYCTGTGTGTGTGTGTGTATTTCTCTGTACTCCTTCTTTGTCATGGTTCCACGGTTTAATTTAAATACATGTTTCACTTCTCTCCATATTTCAGGTTTATTACAGAGTATGAAAATCAGGAAGCTTTTTGTTTACTTCATACATCTCTTCCAACAAAGCCAGACATCAGAACCCAGCACAGACTCCAGAGTGATTATTGTTACACATGATCTATGGAGCAGATAAATTACAGCTTGATTTTTATAAGGTATGTTGAGCCTGCAGGCTTCCGCAGAAACAAAAACAAAACAAAACACAAAACCTTGGTTTAACTAGTAATTTGAGGAAATATGACAAACCTGACATGGAAGTCACAGAGCAAATAAATATGCACATCCATCATTTTGTAAAATAATGCCTTCGCTAGAGAGACCTCTGCTTGCTGCAGCCTGCAGTGTAAAATTTCTTTGTGGTTTACTAGYCTCAGATCCTGCTACATGAAGAATCAAGTTAGTTATAGTTGAAAGAAACAATTATATGCGTAAGAAAACCAGTGCCATACAGTAAAATAGTGCAAATATCAATCTGGGTGAATGAAAACTAAGTTGATTTTAGGACATATTGTAATACTCCTGGAATGTTTAGATGTGGTTTTTCTTCATAATATGATTGCTAAAATAYCAATCGGAGAGTCTTTTCTGCTATTGTAAAATAATCTGGTTCCGAGAAATAAAATCACCTGATGGTTATTGCAGATATAAAATCCTGCTTCATACAAAATACAACAAAAGGCAGTTTCAGAGTCATCTTCTGAGCACAATAGTTTTGTTGGTGCACTGGAATGAGATTAKGTACGAAATTCTCACTTCAGGAATCGGTTTTTGGTACCTACTATTTTTTTGCAGCTTGCCAACATTTGGAAGGTTGTGTGTGGTGCCGAGGAACGCCRACAGTGCCCTTTGTGCGAGATCTGCCCCTCCAAGAGTCCCACCCCCACCGAGTCAGGGATCTGCGGTTATCACCGAGTTGGTCTTCACAACACAGCAAAGCGTACCTGCTCAGGGAGGAGGCTGTAGTAAGGCACCGATGGGGATGTCGACTTTGACGTTGGGAGGAGGGTTTTACTCGGAGAGTTTAAGGGCTAAATCTAACAGTTTATGTCAAACTGCCGCTGGATAAAGCACAAAACAGAACCAAATGCTCCACTCCTAAAGAAGCGTCTTCWTCAAAGCCACGACCCCTTTCATGCTCCGTTCCTGATGCAATGAGCCCTTAGGTTTTTCTCCATTTCCAGGGATGCTTCTTGAAGAGGCGGGGTGGAGAGGAGCCCGATCACCACCACACATACACGTGCACGTGTCCCAAATGCCTGCCAGCCTAGAGAAGGAGACACTGTCCCACGTGGAGAGAGGTGGGTCTGGGTCCTCCCAGGCAGTGGCAGGACCTAGATCTCCAGCGCCTGGTGCCTCATCTCCACCACATACACAGAAATCCCAGCGGATGGTGCCTGGAAGAGAGTGGAAGAGCCTCTGTGTGCACGTTCCCAATGGGGCAGAAGTACGAACCACAAACTGAGTGGCTCAGCCGTGTCAAAACTGCCGTAACTCTGAGGATACACAGAATTTAACACCTTTAAGCTTTACCATCCAAAGTCGGAGTGCCAAAAAGTAAAGGATTTCAGGTTAATAGGTCGGGAAGCAGGGCTGAAGTCCCTTTTGAGGTGTTTGCTTCCTTTATTAGATATGAACGGTGTAGCCTGGCTGGGAGGTCTGCAGGAAACTGTCTAAATTGGACTACGAGCCTCGTATCTTCCACTCTTAACCATCCTATGTATACAGGACGGTGGTCAGAAAAATAAGTCTAAGTTTGACCTCTACAGCAGCTGTTTTGGTCTGATCTTGTAGKTTTTGGTCCATAGGTATGATCCTATGTTTTGGTCTGATCCTGCAGTTCTTGGTCAGGCAAACCTTACCCGAGCCACTCGGAGCAGAGCTTACGTGAAGAGTCCGTGATCTATTCCACTGCGTCTTCTGAGTCGCACCTTGCAATTTAAAAGCAAAATGCAGGTTCACTGCTCTCAGCGTTGCAAAGCCAAAATAACTGTTTTGTGCTTYGTCCATAAAATTGTCAGCTAAATTTTCATTCTGGAATCATTACTCCAGGTGTTTGTCAAGGAAGATGTACAAAGCAGACAGAACATGTTTAGGATTTCATATACCAGGGTGAGGCGTCGAAATGACAGGTTGAAAAATCTTGTTTGGACTCATAGACTGAAACCGTTTAATATAGAAGTCACTGGTGGACTATAAATATGGAAAACCAATGTGCCATATTTTTACAGAATCCCCATTTTGCATGTCTTTTAAACATATTAGTACTTCAGACAAGCTGTAGATTCTAAACTTACCAATTTTTGCTTTGAACGTCTACAATTCTTCAATGGGTGAACCTTCGGAAGCCCAAATGTCTGCACAATATACAATTCATTTGAATGTGCACTTATATTAACTGACCCCGCAAAAGCCAACTGTGTTCATTTAGGCTAGGAATTACCCAATTTGCTCACATAATCTCAGCAATTACATGTTCATCTTGTTTAAATATCAGACCTATGGTGTCATTTACGTAGTATCTGATCTTTCTACTTAACCTCAAAGATATTAATCTTTATTAAAGGGGGCGAGAGGCAAAGAGGGGGAAGAGATGCTGGTGACAGATATTCTGACAGCTAGGAAAAGTCATTTATAAAGTGAACATCAGTAAACATTAGGGGTGACATTGATATCAGCAGCAAGTAAACGGATGGCCAAGCTAGGATGAGGTATTACACCTTAAATTGTGGCAACCATTTTTTTCCCCAAGGTTGATCTTTTATATTTTTTAAAGAGAAATTTACTATTATGCCTCCCGCTTCCCCTACGGTAAAATGCCAGAAATTTGACTGAGATTTACTTAAAGTGACAGCAATGCCCCATTTTGTCCAAGAAAGATGATTRCTAAATGTCACGTCTATCTGCTCTCATGTGGATCACTTATTTGACATGTTCGTGTCTAAGCTTCATAGCAGTGTCGTGGTTTAACCGCCAAAACCAGGACAGCAGTTTGCAACATCTTTTCTGGTGCTCTAAGGCAATTTGAAATCCTTGTGGTGAAAACGTGAGCTGGCCAACRGCAGTTCATTAAAATAAACAAATAATAAAGTTGGGATTTGTTTCTCTCCATCCCAAGGGTGTCAGGCCAGAATTAGGCATAAAAAGCCCTTACAAAACCAGACSAAGAGCGTATGCTTCTGGTCAGGCTGCGAGGAGGCCATTGCTGGTGGGATGCTCTTGCCATTTCAGCTGAAGTCAAAGCACACCGAAAAGAAAATACTGGTGTTTAAACACAGAAAATAACCTCTACAATTTGCTCTCTTTTTTCTTTTTTTTTAGAAATCTGTGAAATGGTACAAAAATCCGTAACAGGGAAGAGCATGGGTTCTCCCACTTTGCTGCAGAACTGGCTTCTTTTTTCCCCACTTTGCTCAGTTCCTGGAGGGGAAGATGTGCAACCCAGCTGGGTAYGAACAAACCGSCGGAGTCACGAGCACAAGCTCCTGYGGTGGGGAGTCCATCTACATCTCCTGCTTTGCTGAGCCTCGGTAGTGACCTAAGGAAAGCAAAGTGGAAAGCAAGGTAGAAGGCTTTTTGCACAAAATGGAACAGTAGCCATGCATAATTAATGGCTTTCTACCTTCTTTGCCGTTTTAGCTCATCTTTCTTAGTAATTGTTGCCTTACAGTCTGAAAGTGTGTCTGTAGATTGATAAACTAATTCATGCATGTTTTGGAGACCATAATGCAGCAGCCTGAAGTCAAGAATTAAGGTGTGTGCTGGAGATGCGACCTCCCACCAGACCCAGCTTTCTTCAGCAGTCCCCGCGGTCCGGAATGAGGGAATGCTCTGACACAGAACCAGGCTCTGGGACTCTCTTAGCAAGGCCAAGCGCTCTTTTCCCCATCCTCCTTTAAAAATGTCTATTAGTCCTGTTCAAATACAGCGGTTAATAATAAAAGAGAGGGCTTAAGTTCTGGATGCAAGGACATAAATACATCTAATAAGAATTATACATCTTTGCATTTGTTTTAGCACCAGCGATTCAGCCAACCTGCACAGATGCCCAGATATTTATGAATTTTGAGGTGGAAATACTACGGTCACAAAATATAGCAACAATATTGAGTAATGGCTTATCCTGTTGACTGCCCTGTGCTATCTGTGTAKTCATAACCTCAGTCATGTTTGCATGATCAGCTTACCCCAGACTAATGGCAGCTCTATAAAATTTTAAGTTTTTTCTTGCAGATATTCCTTTAGAAGCCTAGTTGCCAGCTCACACATCGGCACTCACTGAAGTCACAGTTTAACTCCTAGAAAACCTGCAGGAGCAACAAAACCAGCTCTAAATGTATCCTGTATAATATGAAAAGAGGGGGGTTTTTTAGCAGATGGTGGAAGATTAAAGCCATTCTAAATGAAAGTAGAGTGTGTGACTGGATACAAGATTTCTAAATAGGTGGCACATGTCAGCAGGCATTACAATAGTGTCTTTAGGTGAGCCTTTGATACAGACTGCTGAATAGTTCAGTGAGATAGATGCGACCATCAGAGAGTTTCACGGCCTTGATTTGTTTTCCAGCTAAAATAAATCTGAATAGAATAGACTTAAATTACCTGTGATTTTTCTGTCTTTAAAAGGACACATAAAAGCTCATGAGATCACTGTGCTCCCTGGGAAAAAAGGGAAAGGAAGAAAAAAAAAAACCCAGGAAAATATGAAAGATTCATTTTAATGGAATCCAGGTTTAGCTGTTTCATATTTAATAACGTTTAATATTTCATTTACTACTGAGGACTCACCTTTTTCAGAAGAATGTAAGATTCAAGGCACTATCATGCATTAAGATTTTATGTCTGACTGTAGCAATATTGTAAGGGTTGGCATTGGAGCTGCTTAAGCCTGATGCAGAGAGCCTGGAAGCAAGAAGGTTTCCTTCTTTTTTCCTACAGCCAAAATAGGAGCCGAAGGCCCGGAAAGCGATGGGGTATGGCTGTGAATCCTAGCAACAGGCGGAGAGAGAACTGTACGTTTCTTCACGTCCTCCAAGTGTTGGTGCCTTCTGGTACATAATTTACAGGGAGCAACCGAGACCTTGGAAAGGCCCTTCACGCCGTCGCATCACGGAAGGGCACGAAAGGACAGAGTTTTTGCAGTGGGGTGGGTGAGTTATTACAGTTTGGGGGGRAAAGCAAACAAAGCAACACTCCAGAGTTCATACTGTTGCTGCCATTGCGCTTTCCTTCATCATAACGCACTGCCTATTGCTGAGGTTTTTTCAATTTTCTGTGCTTTTAATCTTTTTTAAGCCCTTCTCAGTGATAATGTGGGCTTTTCTTTTTGAGCGAATGCTGAAAATTTACACTCAAAAGTGTGAGCATAGGGCTTTGCAAGAAAAATCCATAATTCTGCCGTCTGCAATGAAATCATGAGCGTTAAAAGCTATCACCTGCGTTTTGCAGAAAGGAAACTGTGACCTGAGCACATATTTCCTAGAAGGAGAGGCTCCTTTTAAATACGCAGCAGGTCTTGTCTTGCCAATATTAAACCAGCTTTTCTTCCTGGCGAGTCTGTCAATACAGTTTGACCTCTCTCTATGGATATTCTTCAGAGCCTGAAGCGCTCAGATAATCTAAAAGGGTCCCCCGACACCATCCTAGGAAGGTGGTTTTCAGTCAACTGGCTTCCACGGAGCCTGGGACAAAGAGCAAGACGGGACCTCCAGACTCCTTGGTCCCATCATCCCATTCAGAAATGTACCATTTCCCAGCTGATGCCAGTTTATTAGTTTTTGCCACCAGTTTTCCTACTGGGAGAAGCTTGCAGACTCTTAGGAGTTTTGCCTGGATGCAAATTGTGGGAAGAAGGGCACTGAGAAGAGCTGGGATGGAGGGCATTTCCTTGTGCGACAGAGACTGCTGCTTCTGATAAAAGATTGATTTTGTAGCAAGTAGCACTAGTGGGTTGTTGCCTTGGACTGGACCAGCTGCTGCAAAGATGAAGCACAGGCTCAGACAGAAGGTTGCAGGAGAAGAGAAGGATTTGGCTCCCAGCTAGCACCAAAGCTCAAGAAGGGTCCTACGAGACCTTCTGTCTGGGGGGGCATGTTCAAAATGCACTCCTCTCCTGGAGCAGCTGCCTTCACGATTTTCTAAAAAGATTTATTGCTAGGAGAGGGCAAGCGTCTTTTTGCTAGCAATTTCAGCTTCAGATCTCATCGAGGGGCTCTGGCATTTGCATAACTTCCCACGGAAACTGAATCAATGTTTGACATCATGGAACAGAATCTCAGGCGTGATTTAGCATTAGTAAGCCACTAGTCATCAGCATATACTGTCATTCCCCTATATCTGACATCTTAATATAGTCTGRCCCATGCACACACATGTTCAGCAGCAGCAAATTCTTATGCTCTCGCCATGCATGAGTTGTTTAACATGGGCTTGCACATACGAACATCCRAAAGACACTGGTCCAATATGATCAATTTTCAGTGCTCAAAATGCATTTTCCTTTTAGGTAAGAAGGGAGTTTTAAGTCCTCTTAAATAATTGAAGATACTACTGATACAATCAAAAGTCAAGCTCCCCAAGATGAAAATGTCTAGATGATGAATAAGTTAATGGAACTAAAATCCCAGTCGTAGCTGATTAGGGGACCAGGAGAGTTTATCAGAGATGGGAATGTACAAGCCCAGTCACAGCCTGACCTTGTAACGAATGAGAGCTGAAAAGCAATTAATTGAGAAATTATCAGGGAAAAGAGAAGTTGTATGGTTGGTTAGGTAAAGCAATATGTCAATGGGCCAGGGATTGATTTGGCTGGAATACCTCAAGGTCTCTGTTCTGATGATTCAGGACTTGAAGGAACTGGCCCGAGCCAAGCAATAAAAATAAAACAGGGTCAGCGGAGGGAGTCATCAGTCAGCACGGTGGATCAGTGTTCATGTATTATTTAGCTGGTAGTTAAAGGAAGTTATCAAACAAGAGCAATCTTTAAACCCAACTTTTTTCCCCCAGGGGTGGGGAAATGAAGGGAGAGAAAAGAAAATACTCCGTTGTGCCAACGCTCACTGTCCTCAGCTAAAGGGCTGAGCTAGGAGATGGGTCCTGGGAACAAGAGTTGCGTGTTCACGGTGAGGGGTGGTTGATCTTGGGGCTGCAGCGAGGCAGCGACAGAGACCCCCGCTGACCCTCGGTCCAACCCTCCATGCACGGCCACTGAGCCCCAGAAGTCAGCACTGCACCAGCTTCTTCCCTTGGCTTTTCCTTCCCCCCTTTGCCTGCCAGCTGACCTTCCGATGTGCATTAGAGTACAGGCAAATCTAGATGCACTTATTCAACCTCTGTTCTGCTTTGGTTTGACAGTGGGCATCATTTTCTGCCGTGATATTTTTTTCCTTCCTGCTACCAACAGGCTGCACAGGACTCCTATTCCCATCTCCAGCAGATACCAGTACCTCTCCCAGGCCACCAAACTAACAGTGACCTCCTGCCCTCTCGTATCTTGATTATATCAACTCATCCACACACCAGCCTCCCACGTCCTACACATTTGGGAAGCTAYGGCTGAGACCAAGCCTTTAGCATGCTGATCTGAGCTGCAAAACGTGGCTGGAAACACAGTTCCTCTCCTTCACAAGATGCTTTAGGATCTGAATATGAAACAACCTGAATGAGAACGTAGTATCCTGTAGCTCAGGAGAACAGCAAAGCAAAACAAATGATATATAAAGTCTTTTAGACGGATCAGTGGGTTGGGCGAGAATAGCTGTCTCTTTGCTTGTCTTGTGACAATTCACTAAATAACACTAAACTATGTCTCTCTCTCTCTGAAGACAGGAGAAAACCCCCGCAGAACCAGCCGGCGCATGTTTCGTGGCAGGATCGGGGCCTCAGACACCACAAACTGTTCCTTCTTGGGATCAAGATCCTGAGATGCTGCAGAAAATTTGGGCTGGAGRTTTGTTGGAAAACTACAGCTAGCTTTCCCATCAGAACAATATTTTTAGTTCTGTTTTTTTGGAGAAAGGCTTTCTAAATATTTCAGATTTGATACTGGGTCTTTTTGTCATTTCCTTGACAAAACCTAAATGACAGCCGCCTCTGTGGCTGAAAATAGGAACGTCATTAACATCATCGCTATAGTGGGGCAAGAGACAAAGGTTTGGCAGATAAATATAAAATGTCCGGTGCTGCAGATATAGGGTAGGCACTTTAATGTCAAGGCTAAGGAGTGCTGCCTGGAGATAGCAAAATAAAGAAAGATTATAGCCCGAAGAGAAACTTGCATATCCCCATCACAGCAGAGATGAGTTGCACCGGGCTCTGCTCTTTGCGCTGCGAGGATGCGGGTGGGGAAGGTGGCCGAGATGCCTCTGGACCTGGTTTGGTTGTGGATGTCTTGTGAAGGGGGACCCCAAATGGGGAGCTGAAGGAATGGAAGGAAACTAACTGCTCCCCATGGGAAAACAGTTTCCTTGCTGAGACTGGTCTCCGACTGCAGGGAATGGTCAGAGTCCAAGAACACTGGAGACAGGGAGCTAAAAAACCCCACTAATCAAAATTAGAACAAAGCTGTGATTTTAGCTTGTTAAATCTCAGTATGTGATAAACACAAGAAACTCCGACGCTTCACTGCAAATAGCCATTGCTGCTGCAAACACAGGTTTTTAGAAGGAAATCCCAGCAGCAACTTGGAGATAAAGGAATGACTTTATCCCACTGCCTGTGGACATATCTCAACACACGCTCATTTCTGGGACTCACAGTATGTCACGCTCCATGTAATGCATTTTCCATTTGTCCTGACCCGAGAGCTTTGCATTCAAGGAGCAGATCCCCCAAGTGAATTCATCAGGAGGAATCATAACCAATGCACGAGCCTGGAGTTGCTGGGCCAGCAGATCCATCCTGCAGTTGTCAGTGTGCTGAATTTCAGCGTAGCATAAATGCAGTCTCCCTTACTTAAGGACCAGAAGGATACAGCAATATTTTTGCAGCCTATTTTATTGAAATGAGAGGGAAAGAATAAACACGGAGTCTAAGCAGCAGCAAACAAGACTAACTAGCAGTGCYCAGCAAGGGGGACATTAAACAGAATATCTTTTGTGAATAAAGGAAAAAGGTTTAAGTGGTTTCTCTCATTCCAGCAGGTCCTCTCGGTGTTGCACAGGACAGCAGACGTGATCTGCTCGGGGGATGTGGAGACACCTGGCACGGGATCCTCGATCCGGTCGGACGGGATGGGACAGGTGACCATCGCGTTCTTTCATTTTTTCCTGACTTCGGGAGCTATGTGCAGTCTTGGCTGTGTAAATCAGAAAAGTTTCCTTGGATTTGTACCAGTTTGCGCCAGGATAGCATTCAATCTGATGATCAACTCGGGAAAAAGTATGCCCTTTCCAGAGTGATTTACTACCTGATTTACTACCTTATCTCTCTGAGCATTTCCACGKAAGTGAATAAGACAGGCTCAGAGCCACTATTTACCATTAACAGTGGATCACTCTGAAAAAGAAAATGGGATTTGCCCCTCTACGAGCAACATCTGAGTACAGCATCGGGGAGTTTATGAAGTGGTAGTGGAAGTGCTGGCGTGTCCCGGCACTAATCACGTATTATCACCTTATGATAATTATCAAAGCTGATTCCGAATGAATCCTCTTTGGAGAAGGTCCTTGGCCTGCCCTCTGCTCTGCCCAATGCACGAGGCACCGCTTGTGCAAACACAACAGTCACCAGCAGTAAAATCAGTGAAATCCAAAATGTGACATTTCATTGCRGGAAGCAGCTCGCTAGATGTTACCACTGAGACATAATAAATTCATGTCGTTATGGTAGRAATCAGGAAACATTTGTAGATACATATAAAAATTCTGTCTGAAAGAATTCTGTGATCCTCTGACGGTTTGCCTGTACACTTTATAGTTGGTGGCATGATCTTGCTAATATGGGTTTGTGCATTTACAAGCTGTGCAGCTGCAAAAACCCAAAGACCAATTCCTTGCATGGTTTTTTTTAACTTAAATGTACTGATACCTGAAATTCTTTTGTACTCCAAATACCACGAGAAATAGGACAACAAAGGCAAAGCAGAGGTACCCTAGTACAAACAGAAGATTCACGGCTTTTGAAGCATCCTGCTCCGCAGAAGGTGTGCTGGACTGCCCYCTGATCTCACATAGCTGGGATGAAATTCATAGATTTGACCTCTTCATTTTCTTTATTGTTTTCACTGACRGTCAAAGACTTTCAGTATAAAGGCTGCAATGCGCTGAGATTGTCACAACGTGGAAGGGCAGGAAAGTGCCCCGTCTGGAGTTTGATGTAGCTCCCATCATAAACTAAATGAAGAAAGCCCATCAAATGCACGGGACACTTCACACCAGTAGCAGACTGGTGCGTACTTGTGCCTGCATGAGACCGCCGAGGGAGGGAAGGGTGGTCAGGTACTGCTGACYTGTATCTAGGACTCAAAAGAGGTGCGATGTGTTCCTAACTCTCCCATAGATTTCTTGCACAGGTTCAGACAAGCCATTCACCTCCTCTTTTTCTGTCGTGTTCTTGTAAAATGTAGAATCATCATATTTTCATTCCTAGCATCTGCCCAAGCCCCGATGGAGGGTGGAATGACAATCCCAGGCACCACTGGAGTGGGGGTCTCTGGGACCACTGGGGTATTTGCCCTTCATATTTGTAACAACAAATCAATTTATATTTGTGATTCTCTGAGGAGAAGGAAATCATTCAAGCAGATAGGCTCTAGGTGTCAAAAGGGACCCTCATTTCAAAATATTGTGTACTAGACTCAAACAGAGCTTGGTATGAGAGACAGGCTTAGTTAAATCTGTGAATCTCCCATTTGGGCTTGTTGCTGTTATTGCAAAGGGTTAACAGACACTGCAAAACATTTCTAGGATGAAGTGCTAAGATTTAGTGTACTGAATTAATTCTTAAATTAGAACAGGGGATTTGCACATGATTTCTAAGGGAAATTATCTTCTGGGTAAAATTAATACAGGAGATGTTTCAACATCTGGGATGGCATTATTATGAGCAATGATTACCCAGACGTTGCCAAAAGAAAGAGATCACAGTAGACTCTTTCTTTTCCTAACCGAAATAAGCTGCTCCCCCTGAAGGAAGAAGACTATTTGCAGAAKCACTGGCTTATTTGGAAATGCACGAGAGGTAAATTCTATATGAAAAATCCTTTGCTAATGGACGGTTGGGAAACAGAGCTGCAGACAGTGACGGTACCCTTTTAGACGTGGGCTCCGGGCGTCAGGCTGCCTCGCCTTTGAGCTCTTCATCAAAAAAAACGTGCTTAATGCGGTGCTACAGCTGTCCAGGTGTTTAATGTTTGGAGGTTAAAGAGGAAACGCCCTGGCAGATGTGACCTGGAAAAACTCAAAWAGGGATGGTTGGTCCATCCGCTCCCCACCCCGAGACCACAAAATTCATCCAAATGCCTCATCTCCCTCCAGCTCTTTAGAACGCTGGTTTTTCCTTGCCTAAAATTTAAGTAGGGCAGAGAGTAAAGCCAATGCAAGACCTGCTCGAGTTGTTTTGTCAAAACAGTCACACACCATGAGGAGCTTATAAATATTTATTTTGCTTCAGAGTTAGTTCGTTTTGTCAAGAAAAGGGGAGGGTGCTTGAGTGGGAAAAAGAAGACCGGTGGCATGCTGGCCCCTGCTCCTTTCATAGGAAAAAACCCCGATGTTTAATTTAAAAGGGCATAAATATAAGAGAAATGCCTCTTTACTTTCATGTTAGTCGCTTGCTATTAAATTACATCACAAGTGCTACGTGTGGGACCAGGCGAGTGCATGGTTATTTCTGTCTTCTAAACCAGAGTGCAAGTCTCAAGGTAATTACTCGGGATCCAAGTGTAATTACCAGCTGATCCGCAGGAACATACACAGTAGCGACATCCATTCGAGGCAGCATTAGAGCCCGATGATAACACGGCGTCATTAGCGCAGCTGAGCGCTTCCACACGTGGCTACGGGCCACGGCTCTCCTCGGGAAAGGGCCCGGGTTCGGTGACCGAGGCTGGAGATCTCGTCAGAAGTCACCTGAGATCCCGCCCCTGGTCGTCGCGTCCGCGTGCGCGGGGATGYGTGAATAAATGAGCGCGGACAACAGCAGGCATGATGTCCCARTCACGGGAAGTTAAGCCGGAACAGACTTTTTTCCAAGATATATCACCGCATTTGGGTATTTCTGCAATCTGCCCTTACCTTTGTATTTTCCAAATCACTGAACCCCCTGAGAAGAAGGAGGGTGCTGAGTCCTGCTGCCACCCCTGGGGTCGCTACCTTTTTGTTTAGCTTTTCTCTGTTTTAGTCTGCTTTAATGTTACAGCATCAGATTTTGGAATATTTTCTCTTGAGCTCACACCTCATCTGTCTCCTTTTGGAAGACAGCGGGTGTAGGCATTTTCTTTTCTTTATTCTTTTATCTTTTTTTTCCAAGGCTGCAAGCATCACAGTAAACAACCCATTTATTCTGATGGTCTTGAAAGCTTTCTCTACACCTCCAAGAAGGTCAGAGAAAAGCTTCAGAAAGAGAAAAGGAGAAAAAAAATTCTCCTTTCTTTAGAAAATTGCCTGGTTTGTTACCACACCTTCCTAGCAATACAGTGCTCCAAAGACAACACGGTAGACCAACGTTAAAAATTAAGGTGTAGTAAAGAAAAACAAAATACATTTTCTTTAAAGTTAGTGTTTTCAGGTACTTTTATTTGTGTCAGTTCTAGATCATAAATATAAACAAATGAAAAGATGACAAAACACAGCTTGATGTAATTTTCTGTAAGAAGTATGGGACATAAGATTATACAAATAAGCAAGAAAATATCTCCCAATTCCTGTGGGTAACAATATATTCACACACAGCTCAGGTTCAGTGATGTTAAAGTGAGATTGACAGGGTAACTAACCCCCGAAGGAGGTTTTCCATTTTGGGCAGTCCTGCTAAACCATGCTTGATGCTTTGAATGAGCTCAGTTGCACAGAGAGATCTTCTCCCCGGTTTTCCTTACATGCTGGTTTTATCAGAGCGACTCCACAGATGTCAGCGAGACACATTTTGTTTGCAGTTACATCAGTGTAAATCACAACTGATCCAGTGAACTCAGAGGTACCCACTTTACAGTGATATCTGTGACATTAAGAGTTTGGTGCCATGGTATTATGACAGCTTAAAGCCCCTCCATGAAGAAACAAAGTCAGGCTCAGCACTGTCCTGGAACGCATTACAAAGCATGTTTGTTATTGCAAAGAAGACAGCATTTGCCTTGGCTGTGAAAAAGAAAACCAGATCTATAACAGCTAAGATTTCATCTCTGCCATTTACCCAATGAGGTTTCCAATCCTCTTGCACAGATACCCTGCTGCTAACATAGCAGTCAAGATCAGAGCACTTAATCAATCATTCACTGAGGACAAATATGCGTAATCTAAATTAGAACAAACCAAGGCATATTTTATATGACAGCCGTACAGATTTTTAAGAAAAAGCATTGGCAAGAAAATTGCATGAAAACAAAATTGTCTTGTGTTTATGCTTAAAGTGGTAGATTTCCTAAAAGCTTCTGCAGAACTAGGTAGCCTTGAATATRGAGGGGAAAATTCTGCTTTCACTTCCACATTTTCATTAATAAACTAGAGTTGCATTTGGCCCCTCTGGCTCTGAAGCAGAAAGCCTGCTGCAGACCTCAATATGATATAGAGTCCTTCTTAAAAACCTTTCATATTTTATGATCACTGTTGATTCTCTTATGATCAGTGTTGGTTCAGGCTCTCATGAATCAAAAATCAGCTCGTGGCATGCATCTTAGAGCAACCTATTTGTCTGCAGGTAGCAAAAGGAAGTGGCACTTTGAAGAATAAAACCCCTCCGCCTTCGGAGCGAAGCACAGGCTGCATGGGAGGCTGGAGCACGAGCCGACAACTTAGACCTCCTGTTCAGGCTCAGCTCTAGGCTTGCTGGCTCGCCTTGGTTCCCCCATTTTTCTCTGGCTAAGATATTATTTATCCATGATAATAAAATACAGGATTCTTCAGCTACAACTCATTGTTTAATCTATTGTGTCAACTTGCACAAGCTCCCTTGGGGAAAAAAGAAAAAATCAGAGGTATTAAAAGGAGCAAAAACCTAAATATCTTGAACTGAAGCCACACAACTTTCACCAGAGGTCAGGCCCTTGTTGCCCTGACTCTGTAGGGCGAGATCTCCATCGAGGAGCACCCCAGCCATGGCCTTTGAGAGTAAATGAAAGCTACTGCCCAGCCCACAGCCCTTTGGATACCCCTCAACATTGGGTGCAAAMCCAACGAGCAGCAGGAGGGCTTGAGCCCAGCCAAGCCACTAAGAGGGCAGCCAGCACTGCCTCCTGAAAGGAGGACTTCTGCAAAAATGCTGAAAATATCTGTGCAAATATCCCTTTCCCACGTCCCCCTGCAGAGCGGGCTCTAAATAGGTGCTCTGTCAGTTCTGCTTCTGCTTCTTCAGAAGGAGCAAATGCTCCCACAGAAGTTCACACATCACCAAAACCTCCCGTGGGGAGCGGGTCGCAGTCTACTGCCATGTTTTGGGACTTTTAAATAAGCATTTCAGTCCCTGCCCAAAAGCGGGTCTGATCTGGAGTGCAGCAGGGCTCATTTTCTCTCCTCTGACTCTGGGTTTTGGAAGGACTTGTGAGGTTTTTCGGGGACAATTGTCAAGATGTCTAATTCTTCTACCAACCAGCTTGCTGAGGCAAGGYGCTGCCGTCAGTGCTGCCGATGTTGGCAGGTTTGATCAAACTGGTTAGGGGAATGTTGGTAGGATCAGTGACCCAACAMTGCTTGAATTAAAGGCAATGGTGAATATCCCAGAAACGCCTGGAAAAACARAGTCAGGGCAATACTGAGGACTTTCGAAAACTTTATCTTGGGTGTCTAAGCAGGAGTTTATATATCTACTTGCTTATTTTTGCATCCAAAGATCAGGTATGGATTTTACTAAGATCTCTAAGCAGGAGAACTGAGTCTCAGCTTCAAAGATCAGAGCTGAACGTGAAGTTTCTTTATGCTTAAGGACAAGACAGAGCCTTCATTTTGGTCTAAGTTCATCTCARTGTTGAGAGGAACCCTTGCTTCTCYGAAGCCTGCYGGAGTTAAACCCCAAAGTGCAGATACCTTCCTGTTAGCACAGACACGCTCTGTAAAATGCGAAAATCCTGCCTCTCTTTTGTCTCCAGTAAATGAAAGAACCTCTGCCCCTTCCCATCCAAAACCCATATATTTTTTCAAGTGCTGACTTCTTCCTTGTTTGCATCAGTTTCAGTCCGCCAGCTCTTGACAGCTCCAGTCAAACGTCTGCCCAAATCTAGATGGCCCAAGCAACTGGCATGGTTGAGGCACGGTTTAGAGCGGTTGGAGCGATACGGTTAGCATCACATCTTGGATTCACCAGCCTGATTTATTAGGWACCACTGACAGCCCGGGGGACTGGGGGGATGCACAAGTCCAAACTGACACCATCTCCCAGGGAAAAAAAAAAATCACCACGTCCTTGTCAGCGTTGGGTCTTCGCCTTATTGTCCTCCCTCCATTCCATGGAGCATTTTTGCAGGCTGGAGCCAACCATCCAAAGCAGAGAGGGAAAAAAAGGCTCTGCAGGTACCAGCGACCTGGGAGCAGTGCTCCTACTTTTCAGCATCCACACGATTTCCAGAAATCACTTTGAATTACATTTTAAACTCAGATGCTCACTTAATTCTCTTGCAAATCCCTGCTAAAGCACCTCAGTGCATGGCCTGGCTTATTTTTTTAACTTAGCTTTATTTTTTTTAGCTTCTCAAGTTTGGACTCAGTCTCTTGAATGGGAGGCTGCTGTGTGAAGGTGCACGAGGATGGACTGGAGCATCTAAATGGAGGCCCCCAAAYGTGAGCGTTTTTCCCTTAACCTTCCTGCACCATTGGGAATAATAATTCCTCGCAGGGTTGTTGCACAGCTTGATTCATTAAGGCTTATGAAGTGCTTTTAGCTCCAGCACTGGAAGGCTCTGTGCGGGTTATTTTGGACGGCTCAGGTGTTAGGAGGAGAGGCACTGCAGAAGGAATACAAATAAATCAAGAAGAGAAACTGCCCCTTTCCTCCATCCAGCCCCTGCCCCCCACTGTTCTCCATCACTGTTGGTGTCAAACAGTTAATTTACAAGCCCAGCACTTTACAAAGCCCCTGGAGCACCAATTGTCCCTTTCTCATGCAACATCAGCTCCTCAAAAAAGCCAGCTGAGTCTCCGGGGGTCACCCCGCTCCTGCCCTTCCCAAGGCAGCTTCAGCCCCTATCCAAATCCGCCCCGACATTTATTTTCAGACAAGTCAGATCCAGCATCACCCCCTTGCAGCATGATGCTGAAAGTACTGAAATAACCCCGGGGCGCAGGGTGGCTGCTGTCGGGGCTCTGAACTGTGCCGTCTGCCTGCCCGGGGAGGCAATATTGGATCGGCGAAGGTGACCCAGATATCCCCCCAACCCACCACCCCCGGGGGCAGCGTCCCCCTGCCACCGCACCAGAGCCGCGCAGGGACCGGGGAGCGCTCAGCCTGGCAGGACGAACCGGGAGGGCGATAGGTAAAGAAACAAGCTTGTGGCTTGGGAAGGTAGAGGCGGTGGATCTCTCACATGGCTTTTTTTTCCTTTTTTTTTTTTCCCTCCCTCGCTCCGTCTCCCTCCCCTCCTCCAGTCTGTTGCACGGGAGCTGTCGGCCATGCTGTTCCAGTTCAGGGGCTCCTGCAACAGAAAAGATCAGCTGTTGGAGAACCCATGGAAAGCCCTGGGGGAGAGCCATGGCCGCAAGGTAATCAGCAGGCAAAGTTATTACCATTATGCTGCTAATTAATTCCCAGCTCATTACGTTTCCTGTGGCTAATTTGTACTCGCCGCTGATTTGATTAAACTCATCTCTATGCTAATAAATGTGTTTTCCATTTGTTTTAGCGACTGTAGGAAGAGAGCCTGGTATTTACATATTTTGACGTTTATCAAATAAAATGCGGCGCCTGAATTAATTCTGCTCTGATTTAGAAGTGGGGGGGGGTGGGAAGGGAGTGAGGGGATGCTGAGGGTCAGGCGTGCATCACGTGTGCGTGGCGGTGTGCGGCGGGGAGGGGGCTGCGCGATGCTCCTGGGCATTTAATCCCCACCGGCCCCGTCCTGCCCGGGCAGGGCTCCTGCAAGGGGG
This sequence comes from Oceanodroma leucorhoa, assembly GCA_030449065.1. Taxonomy (NCBI): domain Eukaryota; kingdom Metazoa; phylum Chordata; class Aves; order Procellariiformes; genus Oceanodroma; species Oceanodroma leucorhoa. Next base: position 805,651 of record JASVER010000090.1, on the reverse strand, counting down.
GTGTGTGCCACCCCATCCGCCGCTCCCCTGCCATTTATTTCCCCTTCCCAGCTAAGTTTCGAGACGTGGGGCTTTGCTTTGCAGGCATGTTGTACGGTTCACCAACACCTCGTCAGGTGGGTTTTTCTTTGTCTTTCAGAAATTGCTCTAAATGAAGATTAGATTTACACTGCGGCACCTAATTATAAGCACTGACTTTGTTTCCCAGTTCCCTTTGGCAGGACTCGCTACACTAATATTGGATGGCTTGGATTTCTAATCATACAGGGAGGTGCACACCTTGCAATGCAGACATAAATATATATATTTTAGGCATGTGTTTTACCCTCTCTGCCCCTGGCAAACGGCAGGGCAGAAAGCTCTGCTGGCCCTCAGACAGCTGCCTTTTAAACCCAAGATTAAATCTTCAGGGCAGATCTTCAGCAAGTAAAACTCCATTCAAAGCAGTTGTCCTGYTTCCTGTAATTAACTGCTGCAGTACCAGTCTCTTCTTCATTTGGGGTAAATCCTAACAGAAGAATACTCTGAGAGTGTAAGTCAGTGGGATTTGTGCTTTTACATCACTTAAGGGTTTGTGAAATCCAGCCTTTCCTTTCCCTAGGAAAACGGGCAATTGTCACCAAGCACATCCCCTRTCTCTACGTGTGCATGTTCATATGTATGGTATTATGTTGGTGCACGTACGTATGCATCACATCGGATGGAGCCAGACCCGCAGCATGCAGCACGGCTCGAGGAGGGCTGGGATGGGGGCAAGGCAGGGAAATGCCCCTCTTCTGGGGCTGGCTCCGCAGGGGTGCCCAGGAGCCCAGGGCAGGTCTGACCCATCCCCGTCCTCCTCCCTGGTTTTGTCTGGAAGTTTGGCTCAAGCCAAGAGGGATTTTTTTCCCTCTACGTGCTCGCTTTCGGCTGGTTCCTCTGGTTTCTCTCCCMGGGCTTTACCATTGCACGTCACACCGGTGGCCCAGGGGCAGCCCACAGCTTTCATTCACACTCCCAGCAAAAGTTTCCCAGCAAAGAGGGGCCCCGACGATGCCATTTCTCACTCTGGCAGTAAGACACCTTCCACCGCCACTGCTTCACCCCGGGCAATCTGGAAACAGCTTGATTGCTTAAGTAACAATTAACAGCCTTGTCTTTTGGGAGTGCTTCTGGTGCGCCGTGCGCATCCCCTGCTCCGCAGCCCGCGCTCTCCCGCAGTGTTACCCAAACCGTGGACGTCCCCCAGCTCCTTCCCACTCCTCATCCTTCTGCGTGGAAGGGCRGTGGTGGGCTGCACCGTGCCACCGAGCCCACCCCCGGCTCGGCCGCAGCCGTGATGATGCTTTCGCTCCTCTTGCCCTTGCTCCGAGGCTGTAGCTGTGCCGCTGCCCGGGATGTGTGGGATGAGGGTCTCCCGCTGGCGATGCAGCGCAGGTCCCTCGTAGGGCCGGATCCAGCAGCTCCCGGGGTTGGTTCTAAACCGGGTCCTCAAAGAGGACCTGGAAGAKCCCTGTCTGGGGTGACGCTGTGCTCAGCTCCCGTGTGTGCCCGAGCGATGGGGCCATGCCTGACCCCGAGCACCGCCTTGGCCGCGCATCCAGASACCCAGAGGTTACGCAGTATGGTCTCAGTGTCACTAGAACAACCAGCTAAGCCATGCGGCAGTGCGATTGCTGGACTTTTCTCTTCCTATAAAAGGTTTTAAGCCTTTGCAAAACCGGAAAGTATTACCGAGAAAAAAAACCCGCCTTGTTTCGCGTTAACAGTCTTTGCTTTTCCTGGCGAAGGTGGGACAATAGCCACACGCTGCATGGTATCAGTGTCACAAAGAACGGACCCAAAAGGCTTCAGCTCAGGACAAATAAAAGTAACATTGATTCCTTTTTATTTTTCTTTTTTTTTTTTTTTTTCCAGCTGGTATCAATACATTAAACAGCCACGCTGGAAAAGTGAAATTGATTCAAGGCCTTCAGTGCTCCCTGCCAAAAAAGCCTCCTGCAAGGATCTATTCTGTATTGAATTACAGTCTGGAAAAGTTCAATAGGTTATTGTACAAACAGAGAGCAAAAGCCCGTCAACAATGGAGCCAAAGTGATTGTGCGGCTCCTTTGTGTTTGCCAGCCCCGTGCCCCTCGCAAGCTTGGATGTTAAATCAGTTTAATTAAAATGGTGGGCTTCAAATGCTTCGCATTTTTTTAATGCATGTCCCTGTGTAAAGACATGTAGGCTGAGGTTTAAAGCTGCCTGCCTGCGCTGACAGCCCCTCGATCCCTTTCTTGGTCCCTAAATTGCAGCAGATTTTTACAGCTGCGGAGCACTTTGGGCAGGCGCCGGGTCTGAACAGCACCCTTGGCCTCAGCCGCATCCAGAACTGCTCCGTGCCCCCCTGCAGCCCGTCCTGCCGGGAGAGGTGGCCCCGGGCTGGTCACAYCTCCCGTCGGCAGAAGGTGTTGGTGACACGTGGCACCTGCGAGCTGGGGACACGCATCGGTGGGCACCCGAGGTCTGTTACCCTTCGGCCAGCTCCTGTCTTTGGAGGCTGGAGCCGTGCTTTGGGGCAGTGTGTATATAGGGGACTTGGCAGTGGGACCCTCCGGCGCTGGTGTCCTCTCCGGAGGGACTCGGTGCTCCCCAGGAAGCAGCGGGGTGAAGTCCCCGATGCTGCAGCAGGTTTGTCACGGGTCCCACTGGAGGGTCTCCTCCTCCAAGCAGGCAGGAGACACTCACGGCGTTGTGCTACATCACGGTTTCTAAATCCCCCTCTCCATCTCTAATTAAGATTCAAATTGAGTATAGAAATCATGTGTAAGTAAGATGCTAATTATTAAAGTCATTGATCTCCCAGACAATAAAGCAGGCGTGCTTTTCTGGCCTGCCCATGTTTTGAGGTAGCTCTGAGCCCTCGCAATCGTAAACGCCCGGGGTATCTGGAAGCCACATTTGAGAAGTGTGTAAATGATTGATTTTACAGGGAGGTGGAGTCCCCATCTCGCTTTGAACAAAACCTCTTTAAGGCATCCCCAGCCCCAGCCGACCCTGGCCACACATCTGGCTCTCTTGATAACTCAGCTCCCCATAATGATATGCATTAAACTTTCTTCCCCCGGCTCGCTGGACATCTGCCTGATGCCCTTGTCCGTGMTGCACCACTGCCTTTATTTTCTCATTGGAGTAAACGGGATTTACTACTCCGTGTGCACTCGGTGGCTTCTSGTGCTGATTTCTCATGCTCCAGCCTGGGGCCACCCAGGAGGAGGGGCCCAGTGATTCCGGGGGGGTGCAAGGCATTGGGGGTACGTGTTGCCCAGGAGCACCTATGCATGCGCACGGCTGTGCACACGCACACGGAGCTTTCTGGAGACACGGGACTGGCCGTCCCTGGGCGCGTGGAGCCCGTGTCCATCACCCCAGCRCCCGGGGCTGCGGGCACTGACCCATCTGGCCGCCGTGCCCCCGCGGCCGGGTGCAGCTGCACGTTTCTGCTGGGCTGGTGGGCAGATGGCAGCCGGTTCAGAGCTCCTGCTCCGACTGGACATCCCGCAGCCCTTCTCCTCTAGCCGTAAAAATAGCCCCAGGAACAGAGCATGTGGTTGGAGAGACGTCCTTGCGAGGATGCTGTCTGTCCGTCCTCTCCACTCCAAAGCTGTCCCCGCCGTCACGGGGAAAGGCGGCAGCACAGCCTGGCCGGGCTGCAGGAGCAAGGCTGAGCGGGTTTGGTCGTGAGCCACGTAGCAAACCCAAAGAGCAGGGCAGATCAAGGTTTCATTCCTTTTTCCCCAAACTAGACAACCTTCATGGCTGAACTTCCTACCTAGCAGTCATGGGGCTTGGGAAAAAGGTCCACATAGTTGGGAAAAATATGTGAAAGGATGGCTGAAAAATTACCGGGAGAGAAAATCATATGGAAAGCAGAGCACAACCAGTATAGGGCCCAGCTGCGAAGCAGGGGGGCAAAGCCGCAAGCTGGGAGGGTGAAGGTGGCCGGTGCTTTRGTGGCCGCAGCGAGGGTAGACTGAAGAGAAAGAAAAGGCTTGGGCGGCAGAAGAGAGGGATGCTAGCCTGGAAACACAAAGTGCAGTACCAYACTGCACCAAAACGCTGGAATTAACATCAAAGCAATCCTGGAGCAAATGAGATTACAGTATGCATGTTAATGAGGCAGCAGCGCTAATCAGCAAGGATGCCTCGCTGTGAGGGCTGCACTGCCAACTTGTGATTTTTTGTTGTCAGGCTGGACTGGGCTTCCATTTGGAGTGAAGATTTTGTTTGGTTTAAAAACCATCAGTCTTTTTGTGGGGTTTCTGGCAATCTCAGATTTGATTTGATTTCTTCAAGTAGATGTCTGGCCCTCCAGGGTACAGAGAAAAACTTGGAAATGGGATTGAAGTGGTCCCCAGAGCCAAACTGAAAACCACTCCAACGCCAAGGAGGAGATGAAAGTTGCCCAAAATGTATTTTACTCTATTTTTAAACCTCATTATTTTTAAGCCAATCTCACCAGCTCACAGAGAGCTGAATACATGGCTTTGCACATAACAGGCAGTGTGCTTGTGTGTTAAACTTTCCTAAGGAATATGAAGCCACTCAAGATCCGAGGGGTCCAGCTCTGCTCACGCTTGTAGCAGGTTTTTTTCCAGTGCCACAATGCTGATGTCAGAGTCATATTTCACTGARCTCCAAAACTGGAGCTTTTTAAAGTCAAGAGCCCTAAAAAAAGCACTTGCTTGGGAGTCATGTGGCTTCAGGCAAAAAGCTATAAAAGGGGCAGCCCCTCCCCGGGGAGGTTTAGCTGGGCTGGGGAAAAGGATGGCGGGAAGGTCAGGGTAAGAAGGGCATCATGAAGAAGGAAAGGACTGAGATAAGGAAAGGCAGATAAGCTGCTCACAAGAATTAAAAGGGCAGGACCCACAGCAGGGGATAGGCGAGAGCCGTATCTCTGCTACCACCGAGCTGCCTGAAACCTGGGCTGCTCCCAGAGGCCAGGGAGCAGATTCATCTTGGTCAGGGAAGCTTTAGAGCAGGGTCAGGAAAAGGGAAACCTTTCTGGAGCTTTTCATCTGGCTCTGTAGCAAACTAACCCCTTGGGAGCCAGAGGAAGGTGGAGAAACAGCCAGGGAACGCTGCGGTGTGGGCTGCGAAGGTGCAAACCGCCCCGGGGAATCAGCCCCTCCTCAAGGTCCCTCTCGAACCCTCGGATCAACTCCCTTTGCAAGGAAACTAGGCTTGATTTGATCTGGCTTTCAAACAGTCTTTCTTCTCGATTGGAGAAATTGGCTTAAATGGGTCTCTCTCCCTTTTCTTAAGCAAGGCTGCAATTCATTTCTGCTTCCTTCCCTTTTCACTGATAATCTTATTTGCTGAAATTGTGAATAAAACAGAATTTGAGATATTTGAGTGTTTATAGAGCAAAACGATATGGTTTATGTTTAAGTTTGCCATGCAAACGTGTCTCTTCTGCAGGTGGCTCTGAGTAAGGTGCAACAGCGGGTGCCAGGAGAGCTGATACTCAGTTCCCAGCTCTCGTCCAGCTCTAAGAAAACATCTTCTCTCTTTTCACTTCAGMGAGGGCAATGGTGTGGCTCAGCTTCACAGAAATCTTTCACGCCTTAATGCAGAGGTGCTGCAGGAACGGGTTCCCAGAGCTGCGTTTCACCCCCTGCATCTACCAAGTGAACAGATCTGGGCAGAGCAGCAGAGGAACGGGGGAGTAACCAAACACGGCCCCGAGAAGCTGCAGATGTACCTCCCTTCTGCTGCAGATTTACATGGCTGGGAAAAGAAGCTGTTCAGTAGTGCTTTCCATGCCAGGGAAATCATTAACAAATTAATCATTTACTAATTAAACGGCATGATACCCATGTAAAGGGAGTGTGTGATTATCCTCTTTTGTAAGTCAGGAAACTAAATGGCGTTTCTGATTTTAGACCAAATTTGCCTTCCTTGCAACCCCGCAGCTTCTGCTGCCGCAACCTTTGCTCCGTGGCCAAAGCAGCTTCTTTAGAGCACCCGTCTCTGCACACCAGTGGGAGAAACCTCCCCAGTTTGCACCGCGTCAGGCACCATTACTGCCTGACGGCTGTTCCCAGGCTCCCTTGGGAAAGGGTTGGAAGCTTGGTTGGTTTTTTTTGCATGTCCTTTCAGTGTAGTGTGGGTGCTGGAGGGCTGGAAAAGCCAGACAAGGAGATGTGGCTGCATCCTCGCTGGGCATCATGAAGGCTTGCTGGGTGCACGCACACCCTTCGCCACCCCTCCAGATGAATCACAGTCTGCGAAAATTATCCACAGAGTCAGAAGAAGTGAGAGCAAAATGAGACCCAAAGTCTGAACTGCTTCTTTTGATTTTTCTGATTTTATTTAGATCACGCTCRTGAGATTAAACCTCTGCTTTATCCCAAATGAGTAGCCTCTGGCAACAGGCGGGATAGGTGAAACTTCATCTGCGGCATATGAGCATAAATTTATTTAAAAAGTGAGAAGGAGTGAAATTGRGAAGGCAGAGCAGTGGCAGTGCTGTTCAGTGAAGACCATGGAAGTGCCTTACTCATTGCATATTTGAAGCAGTTCTTTGGGATACAGTGGAAGAAAATCTGTAGTCAAATGCCAAGTTATTGTGTCGCAGGAATGTTTGTCCTTGCTAAGACCCCTCATACCACCCCTACCACAATGCCTTCCAATGAATTGCTCAGGTAACCCCCAGAACTAAAGTCAAAAAGCTTCCCCTTACTTCGTGATCTCGAGGTGTCCAGCACACAAYGGCTGACACGGCGCGGCAGCCCGAGCCCTGTGCACCTACATGGAGTTGTAAAGGTATTTACTTTTGCTAAGTGCAGCTCATTACGATTGCCTCCTCTGGAGTTGTAGTGCAATGAAAGTTAATTCCCCACGGCCTTGCCCAATAACTTTTGGAACAATATATTTTCCAGTTTTCTTTACTTTGTGTTATGGTTTCATATACTCAATCAATTGCGGATGTCATACAGCGAAGTGGTCTTACCTGCTGCAGAGAGAAAAGCACGCTGGACTTTGCTGTGCAGTTGTTTGCTTTGTGTTGTATACACAGAATAAAAGTTAATTCAGGAGCAGCTAAGAAAAAAAMCACTGAGATTAGGAGCACAGAGATATAATGGTCTGAAAACTAAAGCCTTGCTGAGTCTAGGAAAGTAAGAGACATCTAAGTTCCTTCCCCATCATAACTCAATATAAATAAATAGAAGAAGGTGGATGGAAATGGAGTAAATAATTTCACTGCCTAGAGTGACAGATGAGCAAAAACAACCGGGCTGGCTTCTCCAGGCTTTCAATACTTTTGCATGCCTTAAAAAAAATGCCATATTCAGCCACTTGCTACTGAACTTCATGGTGGCCGTCCATCCAAAGGTTRCAATAACCGGGCAGCCCGGTATGGTTTTCCAGCTCGATTTCCTCAGCAGGATTTTGTAGGGATGAGGTGACACAGGGCCAGGATGAGGTCCGAGGGCCTCCTCATCGATCCCGGGTACCTGAGGAAGTTTTTATCCTTTGGGCACAACAGCAAAGTGCAGTTCGAGTTGCCCGTAAGGAATCGGATTTGGGCTTTTGCTCCTTTCGGAGGCTCCTGCCCGCAGCCCAGCGAGCAGCCCGCCCTGCCGCCAAGTGCCTACGCACACCGAGGACTAGCCCCGTTTTTCTAAGTCAAAGCACATCTCTAATTCAAACACAAAGTGAAAGGATGCTGGAAAGCCACTGGCTTTTATGGTTTATTAAGCTCTTTGTGCAGGCATAATTTTAGACTTTTTGTTTTCTTAGACTAGACCATTGCACCTCTGCGTGGCACTTCACAAAACCCACCAAGCCACCATCCCTTCTTCAAAATGGTGGAAGAAGTATTGGGAAAAATCCCACCTTTGTTGCTGAAAGATTATATGATTCTATTTTTTTAAAAAAAGAATAACAATCACATTTCTAAACAGCTCTTTATTAAACCATCCAAACATATCATCTGCACTGGAGGATGTAGGGGCTGACACCAGACAAACCCATCAGATTGCTCTGAGAAAACGCATTGGTTTGTCTTGACAATTTAGGACTCTGTGGAATACCCTGTTCATATTTGCTGTTGATTTTAAGACTGAAATTTGCAGTATGAAAACAGACGTGTCCAAGAAAGCATTGCTCAGCTTAAACTTAAAAGGACAGAGATGCAAGATTACAGCAGAGAGATGCAGCTCCTGGCTCCCAGCCCTTTCTTAGGAACCAGCTTTCACTTTGCCTTGGGCTTTTGGTCTATCAGCATCTAATGAAAGATGACAGTGAAGGCTCCCTTAGGGGCTAACGTGGGCAATTTCAGTTCTGGCATTTTAATTTATCTGTAACCAGCAGTTTTCAAAAGGGTAGAGCTAAAAAAGAACTTGGCTTGGTCATACACACACAGACAAAAAAGGGGGAGTTGTGACATAAAATGCATGAGGAGGTTTGCTTCATTTTAACTCCTCGGGATCCTGCTGCGCGGCGGAGCCTGTGGCGATGGCTGCGGTCTCTTAGCACGTTGGCTTGGTGCTATTAACCCTGTACACCAGGTAGCTGGTTTTTCTTTAGGTGAAGTGGATTCCTCCTCCATGGTTTATGGCTGTTGGTTTTAGTGCCGGGCACATCTACTATATTCCTGACAGTTAAGGTCCCGGCTTTTCCCATTTATTAATCCCCAAAGTTGCATTCAGACACTGTAATGGCAGAAGGTTAGCTTAGGATCAGTAGCAGCCATAAATCCAGAATTAAAGGCTGTGGGTCGGTCTTCAACCCACCTCGCGGTGCCTAGGTGCTGCAGGGGGGTCGGAGCCTGCTGCGAGCGGGCACGAGCACTCCCGCGCTCGTTGCACGTGTGCGGCTGCCCCGGCAGCATTGCAGGCAGCCCAGGATGCCCAGCCCGTGCCCCAGGGAGAGAGGAGCAGCTCAGGCCTCGATCTGGACTTCCCACGGCATTTTTCTTGCCGGGTTTCCCGAGATCCCGCGCGCCGGGGTGCGCACGCAGGACTGAAGGTCATCACGGCAAGCTCCGTGCTGACCCAGCCCGACGCTGCGGTGCTGCTGCTGACAGCGCCTGGCACCGGTTCACAKCCGAACCTCAGCAGCAGCTTTTGAYGCTGCCGTTTATTTGTTCCCTGGCACGTGCAATACACCCTCCAGGCTCCTGGCTAACCTCGGGGCACCCGATTCCATCAGTGAGTTCCCGAAGGATGGGTCCCACCAGCCTCCGCCTGACCTGGGTTGGGGTTGCAAAAAACTTCATTCGGGATTGAATGGGTCAAATTTTTAATTTTCYTTTTTTTTTTTTAAACTTCTTTCCATGGAAGAATTTTACTTTGCCTTTTTTTTTTTCCCTGCTGCCTCTAGAGGACCAGGCGATTCAAGGCACAACTCTAGCAGATGGTTTTGGTGATAGAAAGCACAAGGGGATCGCTCCCAAGAGCTGCTGAGGCAGTTAAGTCAAAAACGAACTGATGCATGCAGCGTGCCACAGCCACTGTCCCAGCCGGCTTCGGGCGCTTTCTTCCACGCAGGCAGCCTGTGCTGTCCCCGCGGCCCCCGCAGCGATCTGCACACAGAGCTTTCTCTGCATCCGATCCAAAATCTGCTGGAAGGGGCGATCGGCCCTTCCCTAAGCACCCTGAGCCGGTTTGAGTCAGGGCAAGCAGCGTGCGCTGTTCAAACGCCCGCTCGCGCGGCGAGCGAAAGCCGACTCAGCAATCCCTTTGCCGATCCTGCTGATCCCTTTGCCGATCCTGCTGATCCCTTTGCCGATCCTGCCGGCCGCCACATCCCACGGCACGACCCGCCGCGAGAGCCGCGCCAGACGCCGGGCAACGCAAGCCGCGATCTTGCCGGAGATCGGGAGAAATTTTTTTCATGTTTACGTTTTGTAATGTAAAACCTTAACCTTTTGTCCGCGGCAAATATTGCCAAAGTTGTTAGAGAGTGAGAAAAGCAAATCCATATTTTGTCAATATTAGTCCGATAAACAAAATTTGAGAACTCAATGCATTCTATGCTTAGTAAATGAAAATTAATTTCTGATACGTGAGAACTGACTTTATCTTAACAAGATTTCCCCTGCTTTAGCGAGATAATCTAGAGCTATATTAGGAAATACAAACATTTTTCGAAAGAACTATACATAATTTATAAAGAAGCAGGTCTGAATTAGCTATAGCACTGCATTGAGCTTTACTACAGTCCATACGTCTCTCGCCCCTAAAGCCTGGATCTCAGCTGTGCACAATGGATCCACTCCATCTCCCTGATGAAACCCCCTCCCAGAAACAGTTAAACACAAAAAACCAGAAATGATCCATAAATTAGGTCTGGCTATAGGTTGAAAATCATAAGTTATGGCCTATTGACCTCATACTCTGAGGGGAAATCAGAAGCATTTTTCTAAAGAGCCACCACTGGAGGAAGGGAGCTTTAATATATGGCACAGCAGAGCACTGACGCAAATAAATACAGCGCTGCATAATTGCAGGGAAAAATCAATAAATAGCATGGTGGTTAAAATAAAGATATGCATATYGAGGTTTCTGGTTTATGTGTGTGAATGGCTGTTTCCCAAGAAGTGGAGGAAGATTTTTTTTCCTGCGTAGAGCCTCTAAATACGACAAAGGCGACGGCTCCTCCACTGCCCCTTTCACAAGGAGCAAGTTTCAGCTATCGCCTCCCTCAGAGCAGCTATCCTGAGTCGTGATTATTAGCATAATTAATAAGTGCAGTTTGCTCATTTGAAAAATTCCGGCAACATTTGCCGCTCAGGCATCGTGTCAGCACAAGACACAAAAAATCACTGTGACAACTGTTTCGCAAGTTAAGGCTTTCTTGACGAACACCACAAAGAGATGAAGCCCAGAGCAAGTCCCTTTTCTTTTCAATATTTAAACCTCTTCTAAGCRGACGTCAATATTAACTCTCGTAATTGATGCTGACAGTTGACTGTCTGACCATAAAAAAGACAAGTGATAGAATTTAAAAAAACCCTAATAATAGCAATTGCAATGTGCCAGCCACCGTAGGGAAGGACACTGGGATGCGGGGCTGGGGTCTCCGGCATCCCCGATGCCGTCGAAGCGGAGCTGGTGGTGCCGCCCGGGGACGGATGGGACCCTTCGGGTTCGGCTGGGTGCGTTTCCCCAGGCGAAGCCCTGGATCTCCTGGACGAGAAACCCATCCTTGCTCGGCCTCAAGCCCGGCCAATGCTTTTAATAACTAAATACCATTCGTAGCTTGTTAACCTCAGGATTTCCAGCATTAAAGATAATTCCCACAGGAACCAGAGAGCACTAGAGGAATGGATAAATGCAAAGTTTATGGAAGTCGATGGGAAACAGCACACGGCTCTTTGCAAATCCCAACGTGCGGGGAAAATACCCGGCAAGTGCACTGTGCGCCAGGCTCTGAAAATAGTTATTCATTGGACAGACCTTTCTGATTTTCATTGATCTTATCCTGMAAAATGAGTCTATTGTTTCTGTTTAAACTTTGGGCTAAAAGCAGTCACAATTTTAAACAACATAAAGCTGAGTTTTAATGTGAAGTGTCAGATAACCTGAAGTACGTTTATCGTCATTGCTCGGTCTATAATAGAACAGAAGGAATGGCGCRGTAGATCGCCGTCTCCATTATTCTTTAATGGAGGTATAGAGTAGTTTTGCTTGCTTTGATTTCTACTAATATGCAGAATATGGCATAAAATCAAAACCAGAGAGATAATGTGGCTATTAAAGCTGATAGAGTATTTTGAATTTTTACATTTTTTAAACTTTTTGAAATTAAAGGTGGGGAAACAACAAAAAYACCTTGTACACATTAAAAAATTGAGCTGAGTTCACTATAGGGGAAAAAATTCATAAATAGAAATTTGAAATTTCTAAAAGGTGAAGTTTAATAAAAAAATCATCGGTGACAGTACTTCTCTTTTTCTCCCAATCAGGTTGAATGGCTGCCCAGACAGAAATCTTTCTGAACAAACCCAAGGCACTTCAGTTAAGCCGTTTTAGGTACTTCCACTCTTAACATTCAGCCTCAAACTAAACCCAGCAAAACTCCTTCTTAGCGACCCTCTCCCAGCAAACACGCTGCTCCGCAGGTATTTAAGCAGGGTGTCCCAGCCAGCCCTTTTCTTTATGTTCTTGATGTTTTTTCTCTGTGCTTTGGGGTTCTCCAGGCGTTTGTTGCGCCTTGCAGAGGAAGATGCACAACAGAGGAATTGGGATTAAAGAGACAATGAGAAGTCCTCGCCGCGGCCGTGCGGCAGAGAGCAGGTTACAGATTTAGTGCTAACAACAGAAAATAGGAGAGCTTTGTAGCAATTAAAGCTGGTCAAAACCCACCAAATGCTAGAGAAAATAAGGGCAGAGGGGGAAATCATTGCAGTATTATGAGTCTAAAAAAAAAAAATCAATATTCTTATTGTTCCCTGCAAGAGTCTCACAAGGAGGGAAGAGCCATGCCCAAGTCTCAGGGCTGGCTGCAAAATAAAAGATTAGCGGTTACAGCCTTATCAAAAATGGCAATGAGAAGCTTTTGTTTAGAAGGTCTACTTAAAAGAAAGCTCTCCTGACTGATCACTGCGTTTGTATTTAAAATAAAGACGACCACTGACATGAACTAGCTGGCAGTAAATGAGTGTGCTTTAAATAATTATATKAGTTTCTACAACAAATAATRCTAAGTTAAAAGTGTATCYGTGTGCACACGTATGYGTGTGTGTGTGCACACGCGTGTGCTGGCAGGTTTCATGCCAAGGAAAAAGAAAATTTGGTGATAAATGCATCAGCTTCACCTTAAAGTTATTCTTTTCCATTCTGGCACCGCAAATAAAATATCCTGTGTACTGTAAACTGCTCCTCTGTACAGTAATGCATTTGTTACCACTATGGCTCTTATTTAAGCATCTGACTACAGTAATTGTTTTATACATTAACTATACTCCCTGATGGTTGCTCTATTATCTTTTTTTCCAAAATGGTGCTTGCAGATATTAGCAGCTTGATTACTTGTTTTATTAACAATTTCAACACTGTGTCAGCGTTGATTTGGGAAGCGGGGTGGTGTTGTCGGCGATGTGGATGCGACGGTGGGTTGGAGTTTCTGCCATGCTTTGTTGCTTAGCTTGCTGATCCGCCCCGGCCGCCCTTACCCCAGCAAACCGGGCTTGGAAGCCGAGAGGAGTCTCGGTTTGGATTCGAGTTGCCTGTTGACAATCCATAGGATCGAGACATTTCGCTGCAGACAAGCATTTGCATTCAGCTGGCCATCAGGGCCRAAGCCACGCAGAAGTCATTTGCGAAAAGCAGGCGTAGAGATGATGGATTAGAAAGGAGGAGAGGGATGCGCAAAATCGCTGCAAGACGCGCTCCCGTACACACCGTGCGTGCAAGCGCGTGAGCGTGCACATCTCTGGGAGGGGGCTGAAAAAGGCAGGACCAGATTATACGTGTCTGTGCAGCGGTGCCTTTTATACATGAGGAATTTCCAGTGGGAAGTGGAAGGGGAGGGAGCGCCGGATCAGGCCCTGGAAGGGGGCAGGCGAGGTTTCTGCAGTGCAAAGCGCTCCCCTGCCTTTGCTCATGCGTCACTTCTGTCACCAAAAGGAAAATCAGAGTCTGACGCCAGTTATTAAATATCTTCATTATAAGGGCATTCCTTCCAGCTGACTTTCAATTTTGTTGTATCTAGGGGCCCCGTGTTAATAACTGCATGCTAAGGACAAGTGTTCTTAAAAAACACTAACTATTTAAATTCTTATAAATAATATGCAGCTTCCTGCTTCTGACTGATAGATATATTGTTCGGCTAAGCCACAATAAGGCAATAAATATATGTACTGTTATGGGTCATGAGTCTAAAAATTAAATCAAATGCAGAAATTGAGTCTTGACAGAATCTGAAGGGATAATGTCTTAGCTTCTCCAATTACGCAGTTCAACATTTGGATAAATCATATGAAAGTAAGTATTTAGCCCCATTTTTCATAATCACTATTAATGAGAACAAAATGGGAGCTGAGGGCAGAGGGAGAGAGTTCTGACAAGATAAATAGCATATGGGGTGTGTTGTCAGCCACAGAAAATCAAGGCTGTTTAAACCCCCTAAACAGCAGGAAGGAAAAATGCAGTTATAAAAAAAAAAAAAAAAATAGAGAGAGTAGTGGTAATGGGTTCTCATCAGCGACAGTCGTCGTGTCGGGGCTTTTGAGATCTGGCTTCCCAAACACTACTCAGGGCACRGAAGTATCATCTAGAGCTCCCCAGGATGGTGTGAATGACTGATATCCAGAGCACGCGATTTAAATATTGCATTTTTTCACTTTGTAAGCAGCACTTAAAACATTGCTAAAAAACTTCATTAAAAAAAACAGATTTTCCCCCTGGACTGGTCCATGTGGGTTCAGGACAGGCATCTATACACACCTTCAGTGGCCATCTCTTTGTTTCAGGGCAATAAAAACATAGAAGAAATTGTTTTGTTTGCACCGCGGTTTTCTTCAGCTTTCATGCCAGGACACGCGCAGGACGTGCAGGGCTTAAACGAAGGAGGGGAAGGTATAAATTCTGTAGTCATTTTCTATCATCTTCTCTGTCTTTCCTGCTTTTCATGTTGAAATCGCTTTAAGCATCTGCAGCAGAATTATTCTTAGAGAGTCTCTCGTGAAATTAGATGCCTCCGAATTGGATTCATTTCTACTCCATTTTGTCAGATGCTAACACAGGGAGAGCCAGATCCTGCTCTAATTGGCTTTGAGGTATGGTCCCTCTTTTTGCACACAGAAGTCGGGGCTTCACTCTTGTGCCGAATTTTCCCCCACCCTGAGTTCACGCCCTGTGCTTTGGCATCTCAGGGAGCATCCGTTGCTCTTGCTCGGATGCAGACAGCAGCTGGACCCTGGTGTTAGACATCCTAACGACTCACTAGGAACCAAATTATATCAGAATATTCCTACAATATAAAGTACATGATCCCCTTTTGGCACTGAATTAGAGTTACGACATCCCCGCTGAAGTCAACAGCAGTTTGTGCTATTAGACACACCTATGTATCCTCTGCTGCTCTGAAAATGAGCGTTACGCTGTAAACCTCTGCAGTAAGCTATAAATACCCCAGCAATCCAGGGGAGAAAGGACCATTTCGATATCTCACGCAACATTAGCAGCTCACAGATTAAGCACGTGGGGCCTGGGAGATTATCTCCTTGAATCAATATAAAGCAGGGAAGCAAACAAACAGCTGGCCGGGTTCCCCCAAAATAAAAGCGTTTGATTGTGGCAAGCTTCAAAGCGACTGGTTGACACRAAATAGGTTGGGTGCCCTCCCCTGCTGTGCCCCAGGAGCAGAGGGTAGCGTGGAAATAAATAAACATATAAAAATTACTGCTTACTCCTCCCCCCGCCGACAAACCACCTCCCAAAGAAAACCAGGGAAGCAACGAAAACCGCCCCAGAACATATGGCGGAATCAAGCGCAGGATCCCCCGTAGGTTTGGGTTGTACAAGTAAATATGAATCTGGGGGGGATACTGGGGRCTGAGATCAAAAGAGCTGCTCCCGTTTCTGTAGGGAAAAGGAGAGCTTTGATGTCACAGCGTCTTCCCTGCGCCGCCTAATGAACTGAAATTGTGACACAGTGACATCCTGCAAGGTTTGAAAGCACTTAGCACAATGACACATCTTTGGGGTTTGCTGCTCTCTTTTTCCATCAGTCTCCTTTGCAAGGCAGCCGGCAGCGGCGGGGAAAGATCCGCCGGTGAGGGTGGAATAGCGGCGGAGGAGACGGAGGAGGCTTTGGGGAGCGAGAGGTGAGCGTTTCTCCCTCGATTACACGCAGGGAGAGCGAAAATTGCACACTGCATCGCAAGCCCAGCCGGGGATTATCGGGTAGAGATGCAAACGGGGGGGAAGCAGCACGGCAGGGTGTGCACAAGGCGGAGGGCGAGAGAGCCCACGTCCCCCGGCCATCGCGCCCATCCAAGGCTGGCAGGACCGGAGTCATCCTCACGCCGCACTTCACGCGCTCCGTCCTCCAGCGCCCAGCCCGAGTCACGGCAGCCTCGTGCGATGATGGACGTGAAAAGGGTTTCAGGAGGATGCAGTCAGGGGCAGGGTCCTGTGGAGGCAGAACCTCCCCTCGTTCACATGAGTCCTAGAAAATATCCAGCAGGTTGAAACACCATGGCTATAGGCATCTTTTTTGGCTTTGGCCAAACAAAGAGGCTGAATATTTCACCCAGGCTCCCAAGAAAAAAACCACTGAAATGAAATCCTGTGCCCCCACCCCAGGGGAAGGCAGGGGAGAGCAGGGAAGCCTCTCTGGGATTTTGGATGGATCCCTTCCAGCTTTTCACCAGGAGGTGGCTGACCTGCCGTTGCCCACGGAGCACGGGATGGTTTATTGGCCTTTTCTGGGAGCATTTCTTTACCCAACCCGTGGCTCCTGGCGAGGACGCGGAGCCCAGCAGACCTTGAGCAATGCCACCGGTCAGGGCGGCACACAGCCGCTCAGCCAGCGCAGGGTTAAACCCAGTTAATCCCAGGGATTTACTCCAGATTAACCCGGGCAATTGAGAGCAGCATTTGGCCCTATGTAAAAAAGGTCGGGTTTTCAATGGCAGAGGAAACCCAACCGCATTACCCGCTCGGGGGGGGTCGCAGATCTGGGTAAGAGAGYTGCTGAGGCCAGAAGTTAGGAAATGTAATACAGCAAGACAGAGCTGCTGAACCAGGCGGAGAAAAGAAACTTTATTCAATCATCTGCTTTATTTATTTCATAGCTGAGGAAACTCATCTATTCCTTGGACTTGTTTGTGCTGTGAAAGCTCTGTGTTGTCGCGAGGCAAAGAAACTGTTAGAGAGGATAAAAAGGGTGATGCTGAGCTGCAAACTGCCTTAAAATGCTGCTCCCGGATAGGAAGAATAAAACCACAAATTAGGGAAAAGAGCCCCGYGGCTTTTCCGAAGCCAAGGATGCAGTCTGATCACTCTTCACCGAGTCACTGGGATTAAGAAGGCATTAACGGGAATGACAACTTGACGGGTTTTAGCGAAGCGCCATGGCGCTGTGACATCGCCTTTCCAAAAAAATACCGTATTTGGGTGTGTGCGCGCAGAAATACACGTACGTACACAGCCACACGCACAGAAGGGAAGCCTGTAAGGACTCGATGTGCCATCAGAAAAGCGTGAGCACAGGACCGAGCTGTCCCAGGAAGGGCTGCAGAAATGCACCTGCATAATCGCATCGGCTAAAAGGTCCACGGAGGAGTTTGCTGTCAGGGTGTTGCTGCTGGGAGGATGCGGCAATAGGGCTCGGTGGGAGCCACCCCTGCCCCCCAGATTCGGGGAAGAAATGCAGGGTGGTTCCCAGCACACATCCACCCCTGCAGGAAATAGTTTGTGGAGCAAGGGAAGGGATTGTCACATGGAGCTTTTTTTTTTTATATGAAAAACTCGCTGCAGCGGCGAAAGGATTTGATTGCGCAGAACAGACCAGGGCTGGATGCAGCTCCCAGATGCTGCTGTGTAGAAATATTTAATAATAATGATGATGATAATAATAATAATAATAATAATAATAATAATAATGCAGTGGGAAAAGGCTCATCTTGAGCTGATCATTGAGGCAAATTAATGCGACTTTGATACAGCCGTGGGGTGAGTGGCTCCACGCGAGATCACGTTGCGGCGTTATGGTGGCCAGGACCAGGCACCAGCACCCACGGGCAGCCCCGATGGCCACCCGTCACCCTCCYGCACCCTGCCTGCAGGCAGGGCCATGAGGGAAAAGCCAAAAGYGCTGCGCTGGGAAGCGATAAATAACCCGTATCTCACAGAGGGATGTTTCTGCGTGTGAATTAGAGGCCTTGTCGGCTTCCAGCGAGATGCCCCTTACACAACGCCGCAGCTCCTATCTAGGGCAGGTTTCCCTTCAGAGATGCCATTCACCAAATCCCACTCAGCCGTGATTTCAGCTAAGCTGCATTTCATTATTTTTTTCCCCAAATCAGCCTTATGCAGATTCCACCCTCTCTGCTTGTTAACCCCTGCAGTGCCAGCACACCCCAAATATCTTTAAGGGCTTGGGGAAGTTTTTGGTCGTGGGAATCCTAAAACTTTGTGGCACGACACAGTGCCTTGGTGAGACCATCTGGCAATTTGCTTAGAAAACCTACCACAGAGGTCTGGGTGCCTTATCAGCCATTTTTCCCTGTCTTTCTCTTATCGCAAAGCCTATATGAGTCAGATTAAAGAAACACTGTATAGCATTGAGGGTGTTGTACTAGTCTGTACTAAGAGCGTAGATGTTTACCGCAATTTTCCTTAGCTCATAGCTGTATTTTACTAGTAAAGTGTGAGTTAACCAACATCCAGTTTATCCATGAACATCTTTAAGTAACTCACAGTTACTTCATGTTGGAGTCRGGCTGATAGCAGATGTGACCATTCCCTCAGCTGGGCAGAGGGATGGACCAGGGGAATGCCAATCTTTCTGTGAACTTCCCTGGCTGTGTCGTGATGGATGCCCCTAAGCCTAAATTAAGGCTGTGATGCTTGAATTAAAAGTTCAAAATGAGGATGGAAGAGGAAGTTAAGAAATGATGAGAAGCAGGTTGCATCATTGGATCCCGCCAAGCCAATGAATCAGTCTTGTTTTAGAAATCCTGAAGATGATTTAGGCTTCCTCATAGGGATATGAGGTCTGAATGGGAATCCTGGCCATAACCCTGCTTTGCTGCATGGCTAACACGGGGGACTGCGGCCCGTCGCCAGCCAGYCCCAAATGACGGTCCTTCCACTGCTGTGACCACGGCATGGGGAGACACAGGGCTGCTCCTGATGTGGGGCAAAACACCACCCACCTCCGGCTGACACGAGTGGGTGCAAACAGAAAACTAACCCCATGCAGCCAGGGCTTGCTCCAGGCCCTGGAATGATGTTTTCCTGTGCARGGCAGCCAGGAAGGGATGCTGATTGCTGAGGGGGGGGGGTCAGGTCTGGTGTGGGAGATGGGTGAATTGCATGCTGTCTGCACCGCCATCAGCCTATGCACAACCTGCACCCGACCTGTGTGCTGCCTGCACCCAGCCTGTCCGCTGCCTGCACCCAGCCTTTCCACAGCCTGCACCCTGCCTGCACCCGGCCTGTCCACAGCCTGCACCCTGCCTGCACCCTGCCTGCACCCTGCCTGCACCCGGCCTGTCCACAGCCTGCACCCTGCCTGCACCCTGCCTGCGTGCTGCCTGCACCCAGCCTGTGCACAACCTGCACCCTACCTGCACCCAGCCTGTGCACAGCCTGCACCCAGCCTGTGTGCTGCCTGCATCCAGCCTGTGCACAACCTGCACTCTGCCTGCATGCTGCCTGCACCCAGCCTGTGTAGAGCCTGCACCCTGCCTGCATCC